>JAADXI010000861.1:0-13838 GCA_023337615.1 Pythium brachiatum | reverse complement strand
GACCGTGTAGATCTCGTGGATGAGGTCTTCGATACAGATGATACCGACGTGGCCGAGCGACTTCTCGATGATGGCGTTGTCCGTGAGCGCGATGCGCTGGCCACGGACCTTACCGAATCCACGCTTGTAGATCAGCTCGCGGACGACCTTGAGCGTCGGCTGGCCGTACGTGATGAACGGCTCGACCAGGCGAAGCATGTTGATCGTGGCCTTGTTGAGCTTGACAAACACACCGTTCTGGATCTGGCGCAGACGGAACAGCTGCAAGATCTTGCGCACCTTTGGCGACACACCAATGATACCGCGGATACGGATCACAAAGGCGAGCTTGGCCTCCGCTGGCACGTAGTAGTTGCCCGTGGACTTGGCCTGGCGACGGAGCAGCACAGCCTGCTGCTCGATCTGATAGAAATTAACAAGGGAGAGCGGCGTGAGTCCACTGACTCAATCTGATGGAGGGAGATGAGTGGGGTAGTGCTTACCTGGCGGTACTCCTTGACGTACTTCTCAGCCGACTTGAAGGCGATCGAACGGACCTTGGCACGGTGGGCCTTGTCCTTCTGGGCCTTGATGGCGCGCTTGGCCTTCACCTCATCGACGGTGCGGCGCTTCTTGAGCACGGACTCAGGCACGAGACTGTAAAAACAATAAGCGGGATTAGGACGGGGTGCCGGACAACGATCGGGCACAAACGACAGGTCCGACTGAGCTCGCCAGTCATAGACTAGCTAGTCATCCCACCCGCGCTGCGCCGATGCACCCGTCATAGTTGCATTTGAGTGGAGTGGCCTCGTGAGAAGCCACACACACCACAGTCCTCCAAGATGTTGCACCACCGAAGCAACGGTGCACAAAAGGAGATGCGAGAACAACTGCGCGAGCCTCAGTACCGTCGCCTTTCTCCGGGGAGGAAAGGACAGCAAGAGCCCCACACAGCGTTCCTTCATGTATTTGAAGAGAAGAGCGCCCTCTGCTTCCGCGTGTCAGGCGGAAGACGCGGGGCGCTTTACTCTCACATTCCATCCATGCTCGTTCCCGCACGCATTACACGACGGGAAGCCGGTGAGCAGGAGACATAGTCCATGAATTTTGATCGGACGCACTCGGCGCAGACGCACGTTGTCGCTGTCGCTCTTCAGCCGCGGAGACACGAGACGCAGACGTACACTTTCGGGGTCGCAACAGCAGCAGGAGCCATGGTGACTGTAACTTTCGGTTTGGAAAAGTGAGCATTATGAATGCGAGGCTGAGCTCTTCATGCGAACAGCTCCCCTCCGCCAACCACGTGCGTGGGGTGACTGGTGTTGAAACATTGATCCATATGATTGGCAGAAACTATTTAGAGAGATGTGATTGGCCGAAAACCTCTGAGACGGAGGATATGTGTGGACCACGTGAATGATACGCCTCTGAACAGGGTTACGCGTTGGATTGAACTGGGGTTCGCGTCCGATTGAAACAACCAAACGACACCATCGAAGAAAGCAAGAGATCGAAAATGGGAGCGGAGGCCGGGTCGTCGCTGCTCATGCACGTCGGGCTGCTCGGTCTAGGCTACGTGCTAGGCCGCGTGCAGTTACTACCACTGCTAGTGGAGCTGTACTATGAGCTGTATGAGCTCCCTTCAATGCGCAAGGTACAGTAGCAGCCGAGAAAGGACGGATCGCTTTCTGAATAGCAGCTCATTATGGCGTCATGGATCTTCTCCAGGCACTGCTGGCTGGGAGCTTCTTCACGCTGGTGGTGGTCTACGCTGTGTGTATGCTGCTTCCTCTTCGCAAGATCGCAGATATGGTATGTGTGGATTATGTATAATGGGTATGTATCTATGCATGGGGTGTATATCTGATCATTTCATTTAGGAAGCGCGAGCAGCTCAAGCCGGTGGAGCGACTGCCTCGCCCACGTCATTCCGTCGGGAGTTGCGTCGTCGAGGCAGCTACAGCATGAGCTACGTGACGGACATCAAGGCCCACGTGTTCGCACGCACAGAGATGTTGTAGCGTCTAGCTCTCGTCCGTGTCGGCCATCGAGGATGTGCTTGGAAGTCGAGTCGCAGCAGCAGGCGATGGCGTGGAAGACTGCAGTGCCTTCTTGCTCTTGCCGCCGAAGAAGCTCGAGAGCGAGCGCTTGGGCTTGTGGCCAGCATGGGAAGGTGATGGTGAGTCGATGTCTTCTCTTCTGTCCGGCCTAGGTGATCCCATCGGCGACGACGGCGACGTGCTGCTCGTTGTAGTCTCAAGCCTGGCCGTGTGTTCGGATGGACGTGAGTGACTTGGAGTTTTCTTCCTGCGCGATGGGTGGTTCTCGGGAAGTTCAAGCTGGAAGACCTTGGAGGAGTCGACCGGCGTCGTGGGAGGCAGCGTCGAGCCACCATCTCGCGACACTCGTGGGCTGTGTTGGAGCACGTCAACTGAAAGCTTTGTCTTTGGGGACGGCGGAATCGCAATCGAGATGGCGACCGGCGCGACAGAGGTGTGGCCAGAGCCCGTGATCGCGGTCGAGAGACTCTTGAGCGGGGCCAGCGCGTCGAACGCGCCCCAGCGAGTGATGTCGAACTGGTCCCGTAAGAAGTTGGCGACGTTGGCGAAGTTGCGGCCGACTTGAGAGAGCACGTCGAGAATGATGTCCCGTCGGATGCGTAGCAGTAGATCTTCGAGCGAGCAAGTCTTGTCACAATACACGAGCGAGTGGATCTTGACTTCCACGCCGCGCATATCTTCTAGTGGAAGTGGTGCCGCGGTGTTGGCCGAGGAGTTGGTCTTTTTGTTCTTGAACGACACCATGACTTCGACGGTACCGAGGCGTACACGCTTGAACATGATGTTGTTCTTTGCTCGGTCTCGCATCTCATTGACATCCTTATCGCCTGCTGCTGCAGTCTCGCCCTCAGCCGATGCAGGTTTGTCTGTGGCTGTAAACGCCACGCGAGAGATCCACTGGCTGGCTTCTTCTTGCAGCGCTTGCATGGCTTTGACTCTTGGATCGACTGCTCGTTCGTTCTCACCTTCGGTACGGTGGCGACTCAGACCATGCGTGAGTGGGTGAGCGGCTTTGCCGGCGACTTTGGCCGCCTTCTTGAGCAGTCCATCGCTTGAGGAGCCACCAGATTGTTGTGGGGCGGCCAGAAACTGCGAACGGATTTCCGCTTTTCTCTCTTCTTGGCGCTGCGTCGGTCCAGACACGGTCGTGCAAAATGACACAAGCTGAAGAATGAGATCATACGACAGGCAGACTTGCATCGGGTGCACGTTGACTTCGAAATGGCGCACAACTTGAATGCCGCCCACAGGGGGTGCGACGTCTGCGTCGACTCGCAGAAACATCTCGTCTCCGCTCCACGATTTCGAACCCTGAAGCGCTTGTAGCAGCTCAGGATACGGTGTATTCGGACTGAGATTCTTGCACGATACGTCCTGGATTGTGAGCGCAAACGTCCCTGCCTGGTCTTCGTACATCTTCAAGTTCACCTTGAGATTCGCCATCGAAGCGCTGACAATATCCGAGTTTGCGGCACTCAGTGTGAGCGACGCTTTTTGCAGCGTAAATGCGAGCTGTACGTTTGGATTTGGCTGCCGTTTCTGGAGCTCCGCGGCAACCAGCGACCGTAAGACGTCCGAGATCGATTCACACTGTTGCTGCAAGCGTTGTAGTCCATCAGACGCCGCTTCGACGTTTGTTGCCACTGAACCCGTGAGACTCAGACTCGTTCCTGTGGACGAGATCAGTGATGTCGAGGACATTCGTCGTGGATGAAGAAACGGCGAGTTGGTCGCTTCAAGATCGACGAAGCCGTGGGTTCGCACTCCCTCGACAGCTTGCATCGCCATGCTCGCTCGCTCCGTCACTTGATAATTCCAGCGACACGTGTGGTGCCAGTGCAGCTCTGCGATTTTCCACTGGAGTTGCTTCTTCGCCTGGACGAGCTGCTGGAGTGAAGACAGTACACTGGTGGAATCGGCCCCGCCTCGAAAGCCTTGAAGCATCTTTGAGTAGTCGGGTGCAGTGTATTCTGCAAGCTTGGTATTGCCCACTGCCATCACAGCGAGCACCAAGTTTTGCAGAATATTCTTCGAGTCAATGTTGACGCCAATTTCGACATTCGGGATGCGAAGATCAACGCGATTCATCACGGAGAGATCCCGATCGACCCAGATCATGACTTGCGTAGGGATCGGCGCGACGACTTGCTTGAGTAGGCCGTACGAGCTGGGGCAATATGTGATTCCATCGCTGAGCGTGAGAAGCCAGATGATGCGAGACCGCACATCGATATCCAGCGGCGCTGTAAAAAGTTGCATGCCGTCGACTTTGAGATCGATCAGCTCGTGATTGAGATCTTGAGATCTTGAGTGGCGGAGCGATCCGCAACTGAGCGCCAGTAGCACGGATCCTTTGTTTTGGTGGTCTTGCAGGTTGATCTGGCAATCCATGAACCGAACGGTCAGGAACGGCTCGACAACAGAAGCGCTGGCGTTCGATGAAGTTGACGGCTGGGATGGATCACTCTCACTGGCATTGTCTGCGTTGAACGAAGGTGCGCGATTCTTTGGCAATGGGTTGGATGCATGGAAAATGGCACCAAACTTGGGGTCGTCTGCGAGTGACGTGGCCTTCTTGGGGCTATCGAGATTCGAGGCTGCATTACTACAGATTAGTGATTTTCACCGCAATCAGCCTATCAATCATCGCGACTTACCTTGGTTTGCTGTTTGGTCAGAGCTGGTTTGCTGATGAAGAAGCTCCTCTGGTACACGATGCAGCTCAGGCAAAGAGCATCGAATCACTCGAACCCAATTTTCGACGACGTCAACCATCGTCTCGATCGTATCCAGTGTCACCAGCACGCGTATCTCGCTGGCCACAAGCCCCAGCACAAAGCCTTGCTGACGAAATTCGTCGACAAATCCCAGTTGAACCACGCCATTACCGCTGTCGTCTGGAGACTTCTGAGCACTGCCACCGCCCGTGGTAGACTCGCTGTCGTCATCTCGGAAGCAGTATGGATTATGTTGCTGAATCGCGAAATGCTCCAAGATAGTTTTCTTTGATTTGGTGCGTGCGGTGTCACTCTGGCCAACGGCTGGAATGGCTGTGAGCGAAGACGCGGATGCCCTGCCGATGCTGCTGTGCCTCGATCCGCTCGTGTCGCTCGACGACGCGCTCGCATAATTAAACTCGGAGTGAATCGTTGCAAAGTCGAACTGCATAGGATTTGCGACTGCTGGAGCTTTGCTGCTACCGCCAACGTAAAGGCAGACGTCTCGGATCGATACAAGTGATTCTCCTCGGCTGCCAGACTTAGGCGTGCAGATTCTCACCTGAATATCGCTGACTGCCACCGACACGCCATCCACAGCGAAGTGAAATCCATTAAGCTCAACGGGGAGACTTCGACTGGGCTGCATGGACATTCGACGACCTGTTGATCTCTCAGCAGCGGCGAACGAGCCGGACAGAGCAACCTTGTCGTTGATGCATGCACGGATGCCGACCGGACTCTTTTCGCTGTGATACAGCGCTACGTCAAGACCAACGACGCTGAATTCCTCGACGACGGCACGCTTGAAGACTCGAAGAAATCTGTTCACCATCGGTGGAGCTCCAGACTGTAACCGTGTACTCCCACCGGACACAGATCGATGACGGCGCCGACTTGGAAAGGCGTGCAAGGGCAGCTTTTGGTATATCCGCCCGAATCGAATGAGCCACTCAACGTGCTTGGTGTACAACACGATTGCGCTTCGTGACGCGATATCTCGTCGGCTCATGGTCTCTGATACCGTCCGTGGAGCGATCTTTCCTGAGAGCGATACAGAGAGCTGGGCTTCGGCGTACCGTTGGAGGCACATCGCGACGTCAATTGGTTTCGATCTGCTTCGCCACATTGAGCTCGTGGTGAAATCAATGACCACGGTCTTCATGCTGCTTGACGAAGACGTGGTATCTCGTGGGCTGAGTTCTACGGGGTAGATGTAGTGCATCGATGCATCATGCCTTGACGACCAGTCGATGGTCAACTGCAAAGCCAAACTGCTGATCTCAGCAATGTTCACGATTGCGTCGGGCTCGATTTTGACTGTCAATCTGTCGACATTCACTTCTGTGGAGATTCCTTCCGCTCGGCCGCACACTAGGTGGACTCGTTGCACCGCGACTTCAAGGTAGTCGCCTCCATCAAAGGAGTTCGCCGATGCCAGCAGTCGGAGAGCAATGTCTTGAACTTGCAGACGAAGCTTTCCGTGTAAGAGACGTCGCATGATATCCCACGGAGCCGTATCATTCACACTGTCAACATCCAGCACCAAGTTTGGTGTGATGCGCTCGAACACGGAAGCCAGTTCCTGCATCGTATAGATGTAGGCTGGGCCGAAGAAGGCGACAGGTCGCTCAATCGCAACGTTGAGATCCAAAAAGCATCGTAACGCCCCAGTCAATGCGAAGGCATCGATAGTATCTTTGGGGACCTCGAGCGCCGCAATGATCACATCGCCTTCAACCTTGACTTGTTCAATAATCGCGACAGGAGTGAGAAACTTCCGCATCCGCACCGAGATGTCTTGAACGTTCACCGCGAGGCGTTGGTGGAGCAGCAGCGCATATTTCGGTTGTTGGCTTGCTGGATCGAGCCCTGAAGACCGCAGTATCCGGTCGACAGTAGGAGTTGCCTCATCCAATTCTCGGATCATGCCAGTAATCACTCGCTCACTTGCCTCAAACGAGACATCAACCGCGATGAAGCCAACGTGCACGGTCACAATCGAGCCAATCTGGAGCGGATTACTAGCCCCACCGTTGGAGGCATTTGCTTGCATCCTTTTGACCTTGTGCGCGTAGACCTTACTGCTTTTCTCGTACAGAAGTCCTTTCATTTCGTCTGCTGCGGCATCAGACACAAGCATGTCCGCGTTTGTGAGCTTTAGTGCAGTAACTTGTTCCTCCAGAAGTTGCGAACGAAGCTCTTGTTCTGCGAGCTCCTCCATCCACATGGGGTACATGTGTTCGAGCCAGACTTCCAGGGGCTTGTCCACGCACTCGAATTGCATCTTGTTCAGCTGCAGCCACACTTTCGGTTGTCCGGTCGAGTTTGGGATTCGGAGAAAGTACAAATAGAAGACATCTTCTTGTGGACGCCACGACGACGCAAATGTCGTCATGTGTGCAGCCAGATATGGTGCCACGTGCGCTTGAATCGTATTGGCCAGCTC
Organism: Pythium brachiatum; assembly: GCA_023337615.1. NCBI lineage: Eukaryota > Oomycota > Peronosporomycetes > Pythiales > Pythiaceae > Pythium > Pythium brachiatum. The sequence continues at coordinate 6,630 of JAADXI010000861.1, read as the reverse complement.
GATGAGATCCAGTTGAAGGGACAAGTTCACTTGAAGGCCGTCGATGTCGATGAGCATACCGTCATTCCTTGGACTGTCTCCGGATAGTTTCCAGCATGCGATCTTGCGAAGGCGAAGCGCTTCCTCGAAGAATCCAAAGACGTAATCCCGCCTACGCTCCACAGTATGGCGGACACAAACACTGTCGACGGCGAGCAGCTTCAACGAGTCACCGATGGAAATGTACACGTCTTCGAAGTTCCATAGCTCAGGCAAATCGTCACTTCCAAACACACCGACGTGCAGCTTGACGTCGAATGAACGGTCGCTGTCTCGAAACTCGGCTCGGAGATCGATATTCGTCGCATGAAGTCGGTTCAGGCTGTCTCCACCAGCGCTGATGAGTTTCTTCAGAAGTGTCTCGCCATGCGCACACACAAATGCATCATCCAGCACTGGATTTCGCCCGCCGACGCGATTGTATCGACTCGTTGGAGAAGTGCAGTGCACGCCGTACGCAGATCGCATGCGATAAAGCATCTCCCAAGAGGAAAATGTGATACGCCGAATAAGCTCGACGATGCGTTCTTGAGTTTCCATGCTCCACGTGCACGACACACCGTCGACGAACATGTCCAGCACTGTAAGAGGGCACGATGGTAGTTTGTTCTCCTCCAGCGCGAACACTTTCACACAGAAGAATGGACGTCCTCCGCCTTGCACTCGATCAAGATGGGGGCGTTTATCTGCTCTGGAGCGCGGCTCATTCTTATTGGTGCCTGTGGTGGTAGATGTAGGGTACGTTGAAGGTCGTCTTCGCATCGCTCGGTGCTGTTGCTGAAGCAATGTTGACGCTGGCGAGGAGCGTAGATCAGTGACACCGTCGGAGTGGGAAATACTGATGTCGGTGATCGAAAGCCGAAATCGGCCAGTCGTTCCTTCCACGCCCATGTATAGCGTATCGACGGTGACGAAGTCGACATGGTTACGACCGCCATGGGTGTGGGAGAACATGACGAGCGCGCGCTTCACTCTGCACCTGAATTTCACGGCTTCGGTATCGCAGATATGATCTTCTGTAACTTCAATCATGTTCCTCATCGGTTGCACATTTTGAGCCGATTGTGGATCCCAGTAGTCGTCGCTTGTCCAGTCGTACGTCTCTCGCAGTAGCGGAGCCATCACCACGATGCCAAGATCTAGCATACCACCGATGGAATGCATCGCCTCTGGCGTCCATCGCACTTCGAGCCACTCGGCTTCCATCTCGACTTCTGCGGGTACCACATCCGTACCCAGCAAACAAACGGGTTCGATGAAGACGCGCACGAAATCCATCGACAGAAACGACGTCCGCATGATGCGATCACTCTGAAAGAAAAACATCTTGAGCCGTAGGGCTTGCAGATCAGCCTTTGCACGGATGCCTAATGGCTCACGGTCGATGAAGGGATTTGCGAAAACGACAATCTCGTCCACCGAGATTCCAATATCGGGAACGCCGTTTGGCAGCACAGCGCATGTCTTGCTCCTTGCCGCGCACAGGATTTCGGTGCGAAGTGCCTTCAGTTGAACCTGCATCTCGATCGACACATTCTCGCTCCAATCTGAGAGATCACTTCCAGAGTCTTCGACGCTGTCCTCATTGACTCCGCCCAGAGCCACCTGCTGATCTTCAGTTCGAATTGGCGTCTCCACAGATACAATCTTCTCAACCAGAGGTGCGAGATCATCGGATACGCGAACCGACACGCCTCGTACTTCGCCCGTCACTCGTGTATTCCACGATAGATGATCGCGATCCAACGTCTCAGATTCAGGCGATGTTGAACACATCGATAACCTCGTGTCGACGTCGGCTTTCAGAACGTCAATTCGAATCGACAACGACCGTGAAGAAGCCGAAGCTGATCCGCTGGATGCCGAGAGGTTCAGGAGCTCTACAAAAAATTTGCGCTCTTCATCAATCTCCGGCGACTCTTCGCGGTGGAGATGCCCGAACGCTGCGCGCGCGTGTGACGGATTTCTGAGATGACCTTCCAAAACGTCGAGCTTGATGTCAAATCTGTTCGTAGCCCCATTGTCGATCGAGACAGAGATGTCTCGAAACGCGATTTGAACCTCTGGGATGGCTTCGAGGAGACGGATCGATAGTACAGGATGCGCAGCTAGAAACTTCTTGAAGTAGTCTGGGTCTGATGGAGATCGTCCCTCGTGGACAATCGTACTCTTCGCCACCGCTTCGTGTTTCGATCGCGCGATTTCAGCAAGCAGCGTAGCCAAATTGATGGAGCCTCCGATTTTTCCGCACGCGACACTAAGAGACGAAGGGATCGGCGCTCGTAAATCCGAAGTACTTCTTGATATCGGAGTAGAAATCTTCAACTGCAGGTCGCGGAGATGGAGATCAACACCGACTGCTGCCATGGTGACTGTCGCCACGTCTTCGGGACAGATCGCAAGCACCAACTCAATCCCCCCCAGGAGCGCCTGGTAGCTGAAACGTAGTGCCAGGCTCGCTTTCTATAGACAGAGATATACAACCGTCAGTAAAAACAATTGCTAAGCAATCTTGTACGCTTCAAATGAGCGAGCCACTTGCCTGTACTCGAACGATGCTGGAGTGTCCTGATGGCTCCTCCTGCACGACGTCCACCGCGATATCACTTACAGTGAAGCCAATCACTGGTAGCAGAAGACATACAAACGGAAGCCGATGCATCCACGTCCGGAGAGGCTTCCACACTGGATGGTCCAGCCGCTTGAAGCTTAGGCTGGTGTCCACATTCGTCCGTTTCTCGGCTTCCTCAGAGAACTTTCTTGCCGTTTTGGGGGTTTGAGTGCTTGCATTGATGCGCACAACGAGATGCACGGACGGAACCTCGATCGTGATCAGTGCTTCTTGCGAGGGCGACCACAGAAACTTCCACACGTTGCGCCACAGACACACACGCACGGCCCCCACCGTCAGCTGCAGCGTCGTGTGCTCGTCCACGCGGATCCGCGACAGAAGCCCCACTGTAACACACCACCATCCACACATCCCCACGTCAGTATTAATCGCAGACCATTCATTCTCTACCCACGCATATTACCTTTGTGGATCGCGAGCAACACAAGTTGAAGTCCGAGGCTGAGCACCTGTCGACCGCATCCACGACGCGTGAGACGCGTCCCATGCACGTGCATCACGGCCACACCTTCCCACATAAGCGACTCACCTTCGATCCGAACAGCAGCAGCGCTAGCGCGCTCCAGAGCGCCAGCCACATCGCCATGCAGCCGCTCGTTGCCGTCGTGGTTTCCTCTGCTTGGCGGATGTGTCGCTTGGCGGAAGAACGGTGTTGAAGCAATCCGCCATGGCAGTAATCAGTGGTAAACTGTACCATATATATGGTACCTTCATGGTACAATAGTGACCCAGGAGACACAAATAACTGGCTCGGCCTGAGGAGCAATTCGCCCGTCAACTCAAGCCAGGACAACGAACGCGACGTCCTGCGTGGCGTGGGGATCTGCCGGCGGATATGCGTCCCATTCTCAAGCGCGGAGGCCGCAAGCGCTCGCCGAACAAGCCGCCTAATGGCGGAGTGACATCTCCGCAGACCAAGCGCGCGACCGAGTTCTCGTCGCCGTCGGGCCGACGAGTGACATTCTCGCCTTTCGCCACTAAGCCCAAGCGGAGACTTCCGCCGAAACAGCTCCAACACGGTGCGACCTGCAACCGTGGAGACGATTCTTTTGGTACTAGAGACATTTCGCAAACCTCGCTTTATCTTTAGAACCAGAGACCCGTCTGGTTGTAAAGATAAATAGAAAATCACAAAAACACAAGTTTCGCTGTAAAGAACATCACCTTCATGAATTAATAAACGGTTTTGTCATATTATCGGATTGAGGAGGTTCCGAAGCAGTTGGCTGCAGTCGTTTCATTCCCATGGTAGGTAGAGTGCTTCAGTTCATTCCAGAACCAAATCAAGGATGGAAGAAATCCTGTCGCCAACGCCGTCGAAACGCCGCAACTTCTCCGATGAGGACGACCTCATCCTCCTCCGCCAAGTGGTCGCTGATCAGCCGTACCAAGCGCCGCGCGGTGGTGTAATGGATGCGTGGGATACCGTTGTGAAACGGGTGCTCGAGGTAACGGATTTCAGCGTTCGCACAGCGACTGGAAAAACCGCTCAAGCCCGTGTCAACAAACTAGTCGACCGCCACCGCAAGCGTGACAAGCAGGCGTTACTGGCATCGGGTGTGGCCGAAACGTATGGTGAAACGGAAGTGCTGCTGGACGAGTTGACTAGTCGCATGGACGAACACGCGCGACTGGACCGTGAGCGAATTGACAAGGACAAGGCGAAGACGGAGAAGCTGGTAACGGCCGGTGAAATCGTGCGCACCGAGGCGTTAGCTCGCATGACGCGTGAGGCGGAGGGTGAGTCAGAAGAAGCTCGACCCAGCAAGAAGGCCAAGCTGACTCAGCTGTTCGAGATAATGCGCGAGGATTCGGCTCAGGAGAAGGCGCGCTGGGAGCAAGAGCGACAGGACCGAGAGCAAGAGCGACAGGACCGCATGACGATTGCCAAGATGGAGAACGACAGGATGCTTGCTTTATTTCAGGGACTTATTGCGGCCATTGCCCAGAAGCAGAACTGAGATAGTCGTTGAGACTAGGTGGCAGTAAATCGAAATATACACTGATCTGGTTCCCTTTGTTGTAACACGTATGGCAGTTGGTGAGGAGCATCGCGACTGCAACGACCGCTGCGACTGGTGAATTGAGAATGCGCTGTTGTTTCTTGTGGTCGATGAACTTCCAGAGACCTTTCAGGTGGCCGAACGTCCACTCAACTGACTCACGAACTGAGCTCATACGTTGATTGAAGATCGCGTGTTCTGCAGAAGAAAGATTACCCTTGAAACCGCTCAGCAGTCGATGAGAAACACCATAAGCGGGATCACCATAGATGAAACGCCCCTCAAACAACGCTGGATGACGGTCGAGGAACTCAACGAAACCACTGTCTCGCAGCATCCCTGAGTCGTGACGACGACCCTCCATCGGACCCCAGAAATGGATACACAATCCGTCAGGAGCTGTAACGGCTTGGTAGTTGAGACAATGGATGCGCTTGTGACCTGTATACACGACGCGCTGTAAGTCGAGGCCATCAGGGGTCGGACCGGGGCGGCACGTGGCGATTTTGGTTCCATCAATGAAACCGTAGACGCAGCTGAGAGGGGCACCACGAGCAGTTATAGCGTCACCGTAAGCTTGCATACGTTCACAAACAACGCCCACTGAAAAATAGAGCAAATCGCGCCACCGAGAGAAGAGCAGCATGATCACGTGGAGGAAAATACGCGAGAGGGCTGGAGGGGAACGGCCGAACTTGTACGTCATGTCGTGGAAACGCCTCGGGAAGGAGAGACGGTAAAGGACGATACACATTGCTTCAACACTTGACACGCGATCACGTTCTTGCGTAATGATCACGTCGGGTAACGCCAGTGAAACGGCGAGCTGCTTGATGCCGTCCACCCTGAAACGGAAGTCCAAGAGGCAGTTGGCATCAGTCTGTTGGTCCACGTGAAACCGAACGTCTGGAATCAGCGGCCTTTCAGGCTGATCATCTCGGATGGACAGTAGATGGAGCAGAGCATGGCGGCGGCTACGGCGAGCGAGAAGAAGCAGGAAAAGCGTGTCGTCGTCGACACCACCCCGCATGGTTATCCTGAGCTCAGGAGGAGGAGAATGGAAGGTCAAAAAAATACGCAAGATTTATAAGACCACCCCGGCTCGAAAACCAGTCTCGTGCCCTTGTTATCTCTTGCAATTCGGGTAACATTCGCGCAACCGACAGGGCAGTCCCTTTGTCGAGTACCGTGGCGGACGCAAGTACTTGAAATTGCTGTGTACGGTACGACCTCTGAAGACAAAGATCAATTCTTCACATTTGGAGCAGTCCCCAGAAAACTACCTCTATCTTCATATAGGCCTTACCCTATCTATATGATATAAGAGGTTTTTCTGGAGGTGAAGATAAAGAACGCCTTGCGAAATGTCTCTACTGATTTAGGCTGACGTATGCTGTGTGGACTTCATATTGTAGCTCTCGATGCGAGCGACCCAGCCATTTCCTCGCAGGTTTTCGAAGTCGCTGTTGAACGTGAGAAAAAGTACGCCATGCCTGTTCACGGGGAATGCGGTCGCTTGCTATTTGATGCTTACGCGACACCTTCCAACTCAATAGACGCCAGGCTCGACGCAAGCACGACATGGGCGTGCTGCAAACGCAGTTCAAGGCCGCGAGTAAACCTCGCCTCAGCTGGCAATCCCTCATGGACGACCACTTGGCTTTGCTCCAGACAGCTCACGTGAAGATCTCCCACTGGCTACACATCCTGAAGAAGCCGTTCATGCGTCATTTCGTATCTCGAAACCAGCGCGTCATTCGTTCGCGCACCCGCCACGCCCCGCTGGTCGTTTTCGACGCGAGTGATCGCCAGTACGCACAGAGCATTCGCGCTCCACTGCTGCCTCCGACGAGTTTTGTTTCTCTCGACCACGCACACCGCCACATAGCATCATCTGCCAGCAAGCATCGCACACCTCCATCGTCAACTGGACACCACGCGGACCCGCGTTCTTCT
>JAADXI010000860.1:0-13842 GCA_023337615.1 Pythium brachiatum | reverse complement strand
GAAGTGGCTCGGAGCTCTTTGACCGGATCGCCACGTCGAGTTCTACCACTTTCTGATGTGAGGATGGAACATCTGCGAACGCCTCGCTCAAGCACAAAGCGTCCCCGTTTCAGCAAGGCTTCTCATCTTGAAGCCCGGGAAGCCAGCCGCAAGGTCCTTGCCGCTGGCTTCCCGGGCCAAGGATGGCGGATCCTCTTCCGTCCCATCACCTCTTCGAACAATAGTGCCACCCCGAGATAGTGTAAGTGCGTGTGGCCCACATCTGCGATATGTTAAGAACTGTTACGTGCAGGTATGTCACTCGAAAGCGTATGTCACAATGAGAAGCATCACACGTCGCAGGTTCACCTCCAGCCGGGCTGCCAATCATTTGGCTTGGTTGCCGAGGAACGACAATCGAAGCGGCATCATTCACGTGCGTCGCGAAGAGCTCAGGCTGCTAATCTACGTGTAGCCCGCTTCTGCTGCTGCATACCCATTGCCACAATGGAGGACGCCAAGCTCATCCAGCTGCACGACACGCTCTCGAAGCTGCGCCCCGGAGGCAAGGTCGGCGGTCTGGGCTTCGGCGCGTCGGCCGGCATCCGCCGCACGAACGGCCAGCGTGAAGATGGTCTCCCAGAGAACGGACTGTACGCGATGTTTGTGCGCCAGGGCGAAGGCGGTTACTCGCACAAGCACTTTAACGAGCAGGGCAAGCTTGATGACAGCGATGATGACAAGAAGGAGAAGAAGCAGAAGAAGAGCAAGAAGGCCGCCAAGGTCGAGAGCGATTCGGACAGCGAGGACGAAAACCCAAAGAAGGCCAAGAAGAGTAAGAAGGAGAAGAAGGCGAAGAAAGAGAAGAAGAGCAAGAAGGAGAAGAAGAGTAAGAAGGAGAAGAAGAGTAAGAAGGAGAAGAGGGTGGAGGAGGAAGAGGAGGCGGAAGAGGAGGCGGAGGAGGCTGAAGAGGAGGCTGAAGCGACCGTTGAGGAGGAAGCGGAAGCGGAAGAGGAAGAGGAAGAGGAGGAGGTGGTTGTCGAGGAGCCCAAGAAGGAGAAAAAGCAGAAGAAGAAGTCCAAGCGACGATCCGAAGAAGCCGAGGAGGAAGAGGAGGAGACGCCTGTTGTGGAGGAGGCAGAAGTTGAGGAAGAGACCTCCAAGAAGTCCAAGAAGCGTAAGGCCTCAAGCGACGAGGAGGCCGTGGAGGGCGAGTCTGTAAGTAAGAAGGACAAGAAGAGCAAGAAGAAGAAGGCGAAGAAAGATTAAACGGCTGAATAGTGCATACAGTTGATCATGCGTCCTCGTTTTCATAGAGCTCTATGGTGGGATACTATCTACTCGGTGTTATTTGTGGGAGTTCGGTTGGATCGGCTCGTCCTCTTCCTCAGCGAGAAGCGCTTCAGCCCGTGCGTACGTTGCGATCTCAATCAGCATACTAAGGTACTCGATGCGTCTGTCCTGGTCGACGATCTTCATGAACTCCTCGGCGTGGAGCTGCACGACGATCCATCCGTGATGTTGTAAGTGGCGCGCTTTCAAGTCTGCAAACGGAAGCGTTGTGTGGAGCTCATGGTCAAAAATGGAGCCGTTGCCACCAGCCTCTCCACGCGCCGGGCCATCGTTTCTCGGGTCACGCGCTTGGTAGGCGTCTTCAAGGTTGATTTCAATCGCAATCTTCTGCCGAGGCAGTGCAACGTCCACAATGTACCCATCCTTGCCGATGGCATGGAGAGCTGAGGGCGTCAGATCCATCTTCTCCACTGCCGACGTCACCAAGTGGCGGATTCGGAACAACGCGTTCTTCTGTTGTTTCTCATACCCTTCAAACGCCGCGCGGTATCGCTCCAGTCGCTTGCCTTCCTGGAGCATGACGTCCACACTACGCTGCGCGAACTTGTTATCCAAGTGGATCTGGTACACTCTTGCCTGCCATGACTTCACAGCGCCGTGGCTCTGGAACGGACGGCTCGATGACGACGACGACGAACCACTATTTTCCATAAGACCGATGTTCACAGCCCGGAAAAGACGCTGCAGGAACTCCTCATGGAACTGGCCAGTAAGTGCAAACGAGCGAGCGAGTGGGAGTGCAATGTCGTGGAGAGCCAGCTTGTCTTGGAATACTTTCGCGTTCTTCATCACCACATCCGCCGCAGTGAAGAGCACATCGTGCATCCACGGCTCGTTGCGGACGTCTTTACCGGATAAATGGGCGGCAGCCGACGCAATCAAGGATGCTTCGTGGGCATTCAGACCAGGGTCTTCTTCATTGACCAGCTTGATCATCTGCGTCGACAGAGGGCTGTTTGGGACAAACAATGTGAGTCAACGCCCAGAATCCGAAGGTGTAAACGCTACCATCCTACCGAAGGATCGATGCTCGGCCAATGTTTAACCGCCACAAAGCTGACGCCAAGCTCGTGAGCTGAAGAGGGTTTTGGACTGCACCGATACCAAAATTCATGATGCCTTCCACTGAATCCACCAGCTTCCACAATCTGCTCGAGGCAAAGCGGAAAGATTAGATCGAAAGGCATCGACAGCGGGGCGTCGACATGGACGAAAACTTACCTCTTGTTGAGTGCATCCGTGGCCGCTTTCTCAGCCTTCGGGTTAGCGAGCGCATGCACAGGCAGGTTCATCAGGAGGTCTTCTGGTGCCTCGGACTTGACGGAGAAGCGAGGCGTAGACGCTTGAGGCTGGCAGAGGAAAAACAGGTTGACCATTAGTTGACGGCCTCGCTACCTAGCTCAAGCAGGGATGACTCACAGTATTCTTCTTCTTGGCCGCAATGAGCACGGACGCGCGACGCAATGCGGTTAGAATATTGACGTGGTTCATGACCGTGATCTACACGAGATACAAATGATGGGATTAGAGAAGCAACACGCAGGCGACTCGGCGTGATAACCACGTACGTGCTTGTCGACGACATCCAGCAGAGACTTCAAGTCGCTCGCGAGCAACAACAGTGTGTTGATTTCTTTCTTTTCGACGCTGAAATCGCGAATGTTATCCACCTGCAGAGGTCGCAAATGTTAAATTGCCGTCGCATTTTCTCAATCCAATTGTGTCCAACAAGGCCAACGTACTCTTCGGATCTGCATCTGCGACTTGAGATTTGGCTGCGACTCGAGCATGAGCAGCAGCTCCGACCACATTGAGAAGCCCAGCATCGACGACGGGTATCCCGACAGCGAGATCATAGGCGACTGATGCTCGGGCATCTGAATCGCGACCTCACGGGCGCTGAACAGGATCTTGTCCGAGTTGAACACACGGGCGATCGACCCGACAGCGTGGTCGCACTTGAGGCAGTGCAGTTTGTGCTTCTTCCACGAATACTCATCATTGTTCCAGTGTGTATCTGTGCGCAGGTGCTGCAGAGGCGCTTCGGTCATACACGAAACGTGGATTCCACTACGCCTACATTTAACAATCCAAAATCGTTTTGCGTTTCAGGGCTTTCCATCCATCAAACTTGCGATAAAGCTGGGCAGCCAGAACACACCACTTGAAGAAGACGAGATCCTGGGTCTTGCTGATCGGCGCGCTGCATTTGCCGCACACGAGATGCGAGGCATCGCGATCCGAGAGATCTTCGTCGCTGCTCATCATCGCCGCCTCGGCGTTTGTCGGATATTTCGACACGGACGCAAAGTTTCGCATGGCTCCATGAGCCACAGGCGCTCGCAACGCTCTGGACGAGTGCATGACGCCGCGCTGGCTACGCGCTACCCACTGCTGCCACGCGCGCATGGTGCTTCGGATGCCGAGGACCAAAGATGCCAATCACACTGCGTTGCAATTGGAAACGACTGGAAGGTGCACGCGAATGTTGCACGAAGGGATGTGACAGAAACACAGACCCTCGCGATAGTGACGTGTCGAAACGGTGGTTTTAACAAGTAAAGTGGGATTAGTCTAGGTTGGTTTGGTTTGGGGATGGAAAGCTAATTGCGCTGCTCAAGGCTGCGGCGGCAGTACGAAGACGAACTCCTCGTTGCCCTGTGGGCAGCTCAATGGACACGAGTAGACCACGACGCTGGCCCAGTCCATGCCCCCACCAGTGGCTGCAGTAGCTGTAGTAGCGGTGACAGCTGACCCAGTGGTTTGTTGAATGAGCTCGAGCTGTTTGTGGGCGTAGTCGTCGACCTTGAGGAAGTAGTTGATGGTCGGCGTGAGCTGCATTTCGAAGGCGCGCTCTTCACCACACGGGCAGCGAGGCACTTTGATCTTGTTCTTCTGGATGGGTGCCGGCCAGAGTGGCTCGCCACCGTAGTCGTAGCGAAGAACCTGGAGAGGGCAGCGATTGATACGCTTCTGGAATCGCATGAAATGCTTCTGCTGGGCTGGGGTGCGTTCGTATGATTCGCCCGAGGACGTACCGCCGACTGCGCCACCACCATCACCGCTCGGCTTCTTGGTGTTGGTGATGATACGGCGCAAGTCGCTCACATCGGTGGATTTTTCTTCCTCCTCTGATTTCATGTAGGCCTGGAGAAGCTCGTTCTCGTGGGAAAAATCGTTCTCCTTCGTGTAGTCTTCGTACGGCTCGGAGATGACGTCAATCGACAGAGCCGGGAAAGCACTAAGCTTCGCCGTGTGCTCAGCGGTGCTCTTCGCTTCGGCTTGTTCGGACTTGGATTCGATGGCTTGTTGAACCGCCGCAGGGGCCGGGATCGCAGCACGAATCGGATTCTTCATGGCATCGTCACGCTGTTGGAGCAGCGATTCCAAATCGAACGCACCGCCGGCTGAAGGGGTATCCCCAGCAGTATCAGCATCGTCATCGTCGCTCCAGTCGCTATCGTCATCGCCGGCAGCCCAGCCAGACGCTGGTGCAGGAGCTGGTGGAGCAGGCGCTTCCGCGTTCGGCACTGTCTTTGGAAGATTCTCCACAGCGACTTGGTCACGCAACACCCGCCAACTGCAGTACAATCGTATTAGTCTACTGGTCTGCTGCCATCAGATGCTGCGGCTTGCATTCTGTATCGTACCTTCCTGGGGTCTCCGTGCATTCAGGAGAATTGCAACCAAACACGTAGACAGTTCGGTCGGAATCGACCGGCGCATACACCTGTGATCACCATTCGCAATCCATTTGAGTCCCCATCGCCACCTACTGATACGTATGATACTCTGGCAGTTACCTGAGCGACTAGGAACAAACTCTGTTTGCACTTGGTGCACATAAGCGACTTGACTTCCTTGGGCTCGCTGTCTCCGTACCACGCCTTTTTCAACCACGTTGCGTTAGCTCCGTCCACACTGGCGCCTCCACATCAACGTATCGACTTACAGGTCTGCCGCCGGCCTTGCAGATGTACGGTGACGCAGCATCGACGCCATGCTTCTCCTGCACCACGCCCAGCAGCACGCAACGCTCTTCGTCCATTTTCACCAGTCTTTGTTTGCACCTCCTCAGTTCTGATGGCTGTCAAAATGGGCACACCGTTAGCTTCAACCGGTACGATACCGGTTTGATTGTCCCAAAACAAGGGATTTTGGGTCACAATTCGGGACAACGGTTGTTCCTTGTTTATGTGAGCGGAGCCGCTCACGTCCGAATAACTCGACCACGCAAAGGCGACGGCAGGCAAATCAAAGACCCGGTGGGAACAAGCACGCGACCAATATGAGCAGCGAGGACAAGAACACGATCCCGTCGGAGTACCGCATCTCGGAGAAGTGGGACAAGTGCATTGAGAACTTCGCGCTGCACTTCTCGGCCGGTCTCGTGGCCGGTGGCCTCACGTCGCTCGTGCTCGCGCGTACGTGGATCGAAGTTTTGGATTTCGAAGGATATGGAGGCGATCGTGGGGCTGATTGAATGGCGTTTTGGTGGACGGTGTTGTGTTATTATAGGTACGGGTGGCGCGCGTGGTGTTTTGACGGGTTTCGGTGCGGGTGCGGGTGCTGGCTCGAGCTGGACGACGTGCCAATTGGCTTTTAAGGGCGACAGCGACGCCCAGGCGAAGCTGGACAAGGCCGACAAGGTCGTGGAGGAGATCAAGGAGAAGCTCCAGCGATCGTAGACAGTGGTGGTGTGAGTGGCGCACGCTTTGCGACCAGATTACGGTGAGCAGATTTGGCATTATTGGCCCAAGATATGCCGAGAGTACAAGGTGCGGCTTTGGTAGCAGATCGAGCGTCGCTTGGATGGTGAAAATATAATCAAAACTCACAACTCGACGCTTTTTGCGATATACAGAAGTGCTCCTTAGTTTATGGCCGCTTGACGATGGACACCACGATCTCGCTACCGCCGAGATACAGCTTCGACGGCTCTGTAAGGCTTAGGGGCGTCGGCTCTTGTGGGTTGATGTAGTCTTCGTTGATGTACGATCCGTTCGTGCTGTCAAGATCAGTGTACAGCACAGATCCGTTCGCTTCCATTCGGAGCTGCAACATCCATCACAGTTGTTAGCATGAGCCCGTACAACACTGGCATTGTGAAACCATTTTGACGCTCAATGTCGCGTACCTGTCCGTGCGTGGTCGACAGCTCCGAGTCCTTGGGGAAACTCAATCCGTGAGGTACGCGAAACTTCTTGCCTGTGGATCGGCCGATCAGACTCGTTGGATGTTGTTCCTTCAAGAGCAAGGTTTAGTGATGAGGCCCAGGAGTGACAACCGTACGCGATTCGTATTGAGGCTGACGCACCAGGTCCATGTGGAGAATGTAGCTGTTGCCCTTGTACGGCCCGGCGACACATTGTACAATGACGTTATACGCCAGCGGAGTTTCTTCTTCAGGCTCTAGGAATCGTGAAGACGTGTACGGTGTCAGTCCACGCGGCTCGTTCATAACCAATACGAAACGGAAGCTCACCATCATCTTCGGCTGGTAAGTTCTCCTTTTGTGCTATGATCTCTTGCAGAATTCCGTCCTTGGCCTTCGAGAATTCTTTGCGTAGCTCGTCGCATCGGCGCTTTGCATGGTCGATGAGTTGCTGCATTCGTAGAGCAGTCCCGTCGGATCAGCGCTCACATTCGTCTCAACGCCACACTGAGAAAGTACAAATCGCACCTTTGCCGCGACGTCACAATCTCGCACAAAGAACGCCTGCACATCGATCGACTCATCGGTATCTTCATACCAGCAGGAGTAGCCACACACACGTACAAAAACATCGTCAGCAAGCGTCGGGAGAGACAACGTCGATTTCAAAATTCAAACTCGGCTCGTCCGAACGGGAGATTGCCATCAAGCCACGACATTCTAACAGTCGAGGCTTCGGTCAGCACTTGCTCGACACTACGCGCATATGTCGTACCTGTTGCGGAGTCCGTCTGGGTTTTAGCACTGGCGCTAGAGGCGCCGATGGTTGTCGGTTCATCGTGTTTCCTCTTCATGGTGTCTCTTGTTTGGTCTGTCACGCTGGTGATGCTGCGAAAACTGGAGATATTAGTGTGGTACACACCAAAAATTACTAAAATTACTAAAACCTAGATACCACAGGTTTGAAAGGCGATCCACACCATCACACATACACACACAACAGCCAAAGCAACATGTCGGACGAGCGGCAGAAGAATGTGGTGGTCTCCAAGCCGATCATCTACGGCTCTATCGCGACGTATCTAGGACGCAAGTCCGAGGAGACCAAGACGCACCGCTGGTCTATCTACGTGCGCGGCGCCGACAACGAAGATCTCTCATACATGATCAGCAAAGTGGCCATCACACTGCACGCCAGCTTTGCCAACCCGGTGCGCGGTACGCTTTCTTGCTGGCGCTGTGTGTATGACCATATGTGAAGTGGGGTGGGCGGTGCTTAATGGATTGGATGCGCTTGTGTTATTGTAGTGTTGACTGAGCCGCCGTACGAGGTGACGGAGTTCGGATGGGGTGAGTTCGAGACGCGCATCACGCTCCACTTCCACGATCCGCAGGAGAAGCCGATTGATATCATCCACATGCTGGCGCTGTATCCACCGAACAACCAGCCTGCAAGTACGAAGAAGGTGAGTGAACGACACTTCCGGGCGCGCAGTTGAAGCCGTGTAGCTCATCCGTTTGGTTGTTGTAGCCTGTCGTGAGCGAGTTTTACGATGAGCTCGTGTTCAACGAACCGACTGAGTTTTTCTACAAGAAGCTTATGGCAGGACCAGAGCGAGAAGCGCCGCCACATCCCATGCAGGAGCATTTTCCGACGTATTCTGATGTGGCGATCCTGAAGACGCTGTCGCAGGCTCAGCAGTTTATCAAGGACGAAATCCGCGATGCCAAGGACTCGCTTGTGCACGCCGACATCGAAATCAAAGAACTCAAGGAGCGCATTGCGGAGCATACGAAGAAGAAGAAGCAGGCGGACAAGCAAGCTGCTGCTGCTGCTGCCGCGGCCGCTGTGCATTAGATCTACAGGATGCTCCCATCCGATACGATGCACAAACTGTGGTTGCCGTAATAGTTGTTTGTATTTAAATTACTGGTGGCGCGATACCCGCGTTCGCTTGTTTTTAACTCTACTCTTGTCTAAATAATACCATAGAAAGTCGTGCTTTACACGGCAACCGCGAGATTGCCGGTCGGTGCCGCCGAGTGGTCGTGGTTGCGATGCCACACGTTCACAAGCTCGAGGCCACGCTCGATGTCCTTCTGGTGGAGGACCTCCTCATGTGCCTGCTGGTTGAGCAGATCGTTCTTGTTAGATGGCGACAGTTCTTCCTCGCTCTCTTCCGAGTCGACCGTCTCGTCGCTCGCCTCGAGGAGCTCCTCCGCGTCGGCATCCTTGGCAACTAGTTCCTTCTTGCTCTTCTTCTTCTCACAAGCCTGAATACGGACCCAGTTCAAGCCGATACCGACGAACGCGACAGCCAAACCGATCGACTGCTCGAGCGACAGCACGTGGCCGAACAGGATCACCGACAGCACGATGCTCAGCACTTTACGGCAGGTACCGATAATGGAGGTCGTCAGGGCACCGAACTTGCTGATCGTGAAGAAGATGAACGCCTGGCCGAGAGCACCCGTGGCACTCAGAAGAAACAGGTTCGGGATCGCTGGGACGGCCTTCTCCACGAACGTTGGCAGCTCGCCCATGAAGACCATGCCGATGGCCGCGAACAACGCCTTCCAAATGTTGACGACGTACATGAGGTCGAACGCGCCAATGTGATACTTCTCGAGGAAACGATCCTCCAACGCGCCAGTAGCACCGTCGAAAAGGAG
The DNA here is from genome assembly GCA_023337615.1 of Pythium brachiatum. Lineage (NCBI taxonomy): Eukaryota > Oomycota > Peronosporomycetes > Pythiales > Pythiaceae > Pythium > Pythium brachiatum. Next base: position 4,682 of record JAADXI010000860.1, on the reverse strand, counting down.
AGAAGCCAACAGGAGAGCGCCGCCGAGGAAGATGTTCGGCGTGTGGCCTTCGGTGTTGTGGGGCTTGTGGGGCTCTTCGTTCGTCTGCGAGGCGCGGTGCTGCTTCTCGTGGGCAGTGCCGACGAGGAAGACGGCGACACCGATCGAAAGCACAACCACCGACAGGTACTTCTTCAGCGCGTAGCTCTTACCGAGGAAGATACCGACCAGCATGACTGGGATCGACTTGCACGACTTGCCGAGGATACGCGTGATGAACGTGACGTAGCGCAATGCGACCATCGACGAGATCGTCGACAGGAACGCCAGAAGACCGACGACCATGAGCTTGGACTGTGGCATCGTCGACGGCTTCTCCTTGTTGATGAAGCGCAGCACCAACGCGACGGCCGAGTAGAACAGACAGAACACGAACGTCAACGACAGCTCTGGGAGCACGCGGTGCGTCGTCATCTTCTCGAGCACGATACCGTTGAGCGTGAACGAAACCATGATACCGAGGAAGCAGTAGGCCAGCAGCCACGCGCTCTGTGCCGGGCGCTCACCACCGTTGTCACCGTGGCTATGGCCATGGCTGTTACCCTCTTCGATCTTCGAGGCGGCATCGTCCGACGCGTTGAGCGAGTGGCTGTTCTTGTCGCTGATCATGATCTCCGCGTACTGCACGCCACTCTGCTGGGAGGCGGCTCCTGTTGGCACGATCATGGATACGTCGGCGTTACAGACCATCGAATGCGCGGAAGTGAAGCCTGTGGGGCGAGATGAGTTTCCACTTGTGATGGATCGAACTGTTCCGCCTCCGATGTTGTTGCAGTGGTTCCTCCCAACAACGCCCACCACCACCAGCGCCTCTAGATTCTGTTGCCGTCCGCCCCGCGATCAGGCCGCCCGTCCAGCTGCACGCCAATACACAGGGGATGGTCTTGAGCTGTTCAGTCGAAGAGCTCCATGTGCCGTTTACGACCGGGACACGCATTCTGTCCGCGCCACTCGCTGCTGTCGGTGGCCAAGACGAGTGTTTGGTAGCTCCGTTCGGTGATCTGATTGGATGCGACGCACTCCCTCAATAGCCAATCAAATCGCATAGTCGTCCCGATTCAGCGGCGGCAAGAATGACAGGAGTAGTTTGACGATGTTGATTGGTAGATAATAGCACCATCACCTTCCCCATTAGGGCAAGGGTCTGAAGCTTGAGATCCAAGCGTCGCTTGGAATGGGGGATTCGGAAGGGCGACGTCAGTTCACCAGCGCGAGCCGATTGGGTTGGAGTGGACTGGAGGCGGAATGGTTTGAGGGAAAGCGGAGCGTCGCATGCACAGCGCAAGCGCCGGAGTGGCAGCCGTGAGGTTGGGGATCGCGCAATCAGCCTCACGCGTTGCCGTGTCCGAGTCTCGGACTCCGAGAGGCGGAAAGAAGCCGAGTACCAGCAGCAGCAGCTTGGCTCGATGCTGCTGCTCAGAAACTGACTGCAGACGTTTCACCAACGATAGCCATGAATGAACTCAACGAGGGGAAGAGGTAGCACTGGGGAGAGTGCAAAGAGCTGTATCCGGTGGAACGCATTGGTCAATGATCCGTTCAGGCTTCTCTTCCGTCAAGGTCCTTCGCCTCCTCCTTCACTCAAGGAGGCGATGATTCATGCAAGACCAACAGTTCTCTGCCCACTTCAGCATCCTTTCCTTCCATTGGCCAATCTGAGTCGGTGAAGATGGCTTCACTTCTGACCTGAAACGTGAAAATCTCTAATACAGTATAGTCTTATCTAGTCCACTAAAGTAGGACCATCGAAAAGCCCAATTACCTCATTCCGACAGTCTGTGCAATTGGGTGGTAATTTCCATGGTGTAGTCCACACCATCGGTGGTTGCCGACCCGCCATCCCCATTCGCTGGGCTTGGAAGCTGCACCAACCCAGGTCGGTGCAAGGAAACCAAAGCGGGGGAAATCCGACGCCAACGTCGCTGCTCTTCGGCGTGGATCTACGACGCACCAGCCATGGAGCGCGAGACAGAGCATGTGCGCATGCTGGACGCAGGCCGCGTGCAGCTGGCCTACTCGTCTCCGCTCACCACCGACTGCTTCTTGCCCGCGGCAAACGACAAGTTCGCGGTCGTCGCGCACGGCAACTACCACGGCTTCACGTTTGTCGCGACTGCCAACGGCTTCGCGATGGCAACGCAGCAACAGTACGAAGCAGCGTGCAAGGGCTTCATCGAGCGCAAGCAGATCGCGATTGACCGCGGCCAGAACGCGTCCCACGTCGACGTGCCGGAGCTGCCCACCCACAAGCACGTGAACCTCCCAGCGGCAGCGTACCAGTTGGTGCTGTCGCCCAACGAGCTGCATCTCGCAGTCGCGTACAGCAACCGCTTGGCGTTGTATGAGGTGGCTGCGATCTACGAGTCGGTACGTTGTCTTCATGGAGGCTAGCCTGCATACGCAGGGTGTGATCTCGAACCCTTGATAATGATCTGGTCTCTGTGTGTTTACTGTTTTTCTGTTAGGACTCGCCGGCCCCGTATCTTACAATCCCTAATGTGACTGCCGACGAGATCGTGTGGAGTCCCACGGCGATGGACGGAAAGGACTACCGCTTCGCAGTGGTCACACACGACAAGAAGCTGTTTGTGTGCTCCACAACCGGCACGAAGACGGAGATTCCAGTGCGCAGCGCTGCTGTGGCTGTGGCGTGGAACCCAATGGGCCTGATGATCGCCGTCGCGTCGGGCAGCGGAGACGTGGACATCTTCGATGTCGTGCCTGTCGCGTACACGCGCTCAGTCACATGCCCGGACGGCTGCGAAGGATACGAAGGTAAGGAGGACTGGCGCCGTTGGATCAGGAGATCCGACCAGTGCGCACGAGGTCTACTGTCGAACGTGTGAGACTGATTGTGTGCCTGTGGTTGGTTTGATGCAGCTCACCACGTGAACTGGGCCGAGGACGACTTGTTCCTCGTCGGCTACCGCAAGTATGACGAAGACCGCGACGAGACGCTGGCGCAAGCGTGGCTGTTTGAAGACGGTGAGGGCATCGAACTGGATGAGCTGGTCGCATACGTCGACGTGGAAGGCCGCAAGCACCAGTTTTACTCCGTCTTCCTCAGTGACTGGTACGTCCACAATGAACATCGCGTGTGTGATTGATCCTACTTGTTCTGACGGTGCACTTGACTCTTGTAGGCGTATGTTCTTCGTGGCGTGCTCGCTGAGTGCGGATATTGAACTGCTGGTGGCTGATCCGGAGTCGGGCGAATGGGCGGTGTGGAAGCCATCCGAGCGATACCAGGCGCGACTTCCGATGAACGCCAGCGATGACGAGACGTACCCGCTGGGTTTGACGCTGAATCTGAACGCACACGAAGACATGGAGATTGACGAGGCCAAGTACCCTCCCCCGGCGATTGTGTGTTGCGCTACGACAGACGGCCGGTTGGTGAACTTCTCCTTCGTGGATATGACCGTTCAAGAAGTGCTGCCTTTTGTACAACCGGCAGAGGCGTTCGAAGCCGAGATCACGCGCACTCAGCTGACGGCATCGGCAAGTGATGCTGCACCACAGCCAAAGCCAACGCTTCGCACTACAACATCTGATGTGGACAACATCCCAGCGGACGAAGACTCGGACGACAGCGACTTGGAAGAAGAAATGGAAGAGGAACGTCAGAATGCGATCAAGGCATTCGACGAAATCGATGCAGTTTCGTCGGGAGTGATCGAGAAAAGCCGTTTCGCGGACGTGTTTGAGGCGATCGGCACGACCTATTGTGAAGAAAGCCACGCCAAGATCGCCACTCGCCTGGCGGACAGCAGTGGGCTCATCGCGAAGGATCGTTTCGTCGCTTGGTACGTGGAGTGGGTGTTTGGAGAGCCAGAGTCGGACGATGATGACAATGCTTCCGCTGAGGTGGGGATGGGTGTCACGTCCCCGGCAGTGAGCAGCGCCAATGTGTTTGAGAAGTTTGCAGCGAAGGCTGGCTCGTGGCGATGTGATGTGTGCATGGTTCAAAACCCCGGCGCAGACTCCGCCAAGTGTATCTCGTGCGAGACCCCAAACCCGAACTTCAAAGGCAAGCCGGCTTCAGCAGTCGCGTCGCAGCAGTCCGCACCAACCTCGAATTTTTCTTTTGGGGTCTCATCTTCGAGCGCAACATCTTTCAACTTCGGCGTCCAGCCGATCGGAGCTGCTGATAGCAAGACAAGCTCAGGCTTTTCGTTTGGTGTCACTCCGTCGGCGACCGCAGTGCAACCAGTGGCAGCGTTTGGTGGTGGATTCAAGTTTGGAGTCACAACCACCCAGACCAACGACGCTAGCTCACCTGCTGCTACCTCCTCTGGTTCCACTTCTACTGCTCCATCAGGACTGACTGGGTTCCGGTTCAATGCTGGATCAAGTGCTCAGCCGAGTCAAGCATCAAAACAAGATGCGGCGCCTATCAAGAAGCAAGATACAGGGTACGGCAAGAATGATGAGAACGAGTTCGCTGAGTCCGACGGCGAAGATAGCGACGAGGAAGAAGAGCGCAAAGAAGAAGAGGAGAAGGCGCGACTGGCGTTCTCGAAAGTCTCCGCAGGCGCCGACTTCATCCTGGTCGAGAAGTTCCCGACGCTGTTCAAGACCCTCGGCTCCACCTACAGTGACGACGAGCATTCCGCGACGCGTGACTCCTTGGAGCGAGATGG
>JAADXI010000859.1:0-13844 GCA_023337615.1 Pythium brachiatum | reverse complement strand
TGTAGATGTGGTGTTTTCATCATGATGTGCTCGATGCTTAGTGCAAGCCACTGCAAGTTGGAAGCTCCACTTGGAGCGAGCAACTTCACATTCGCCGTTCTCAATTCGTAGGAATTCACCTTTATAGCCAATCAACACTCGCGATTTGGGTTACAGTCTTGTGTAGCCAACCCGGCCCTACGAAATCGCCACAAGATTGAGTTTCATTTGAGCCCACCCTTCCATTTGTCACAGCTTGCAATTTGTGACACCCAGGTTCTTCATCCAGAAATCAAAGAGAAAGAGCCGGCTTCTTGTGCGAACATTCCAAAAAGAATTCTTATTATTGCTGATATAGACACAATTTCCCTTGTAATCACAGATACAGACGCTTCCTACCTTCCGCCCGCCACTTTGACGAGCATGACGACGAAAATGCGAGCGATCTTGCCTCCATCTACATGCCTCCTACGCAGTCTCCGCGCCACGAAAAGCTCTTCCTCCCAGCGCTATGCGTTCTCTTCGTTGTCCCATGTCACACCCGACGGTTCCAGCCCGACAATGGTCGATGTAGGCCACAAGAACGTCACGCGTCGCAGCGCCACCGCACGCACGACGATCCGCCTTCCACCGGCCATTCTTGCAGAGCTCAAGCGTCTGGGCGGCGCAGACAGCGCGTCCAGCGAAGGAAGCTTGCGTCTCGTAGGTCCCAAGGGCCCCATCGGCACGACTGCGATCATCGCCGGCGTGCTGGGCGCCAAGCAGACCAGCAATCTCATCCCGTTCTGCCATCCGCTACCCATTGAAGACGTACAGATCCGGCTCACGACGCCGCGCGAGGACGAGATCGTGGTGGAGTGCGATGTGCGCGTGACCCACAAGACGGGCGTGGAGATGGAGGCCCTCACGGGCGCCAGCGTCGCGGCGCTGTGCGTGTACGACATGTGCAAGGCGCTGTCCCACGACATCGTCATCGAACGCACCGAGCTGGTGCGCAAGACGGGCGGCAAGCGCGACTTTGACCGCGACCAGGACACACACACACCACGCAGCTAGCTAAATACAAACGTAGTATCATCATACGATCACATCTACAGGTCATCATCTATCCGGATACTGGCCATTTCTACAGACGCGGACGTGAACTAGTCCTCAAACTCATCGTACTCGGCCTCGTAGTCGTTGTCCGCGTCTTCCTCAGTCGTCGGTGCTGATGCTGCGGCCACAGGAGGCTTCATGGTCGCACTAGCAGCAGCAGCAGCAGACGGCTGTATCCGTGGTGGCGACGTGGTCTTGGCGTCGTGCTCGTCGCCTTCGAAGCCTTCTTCGGCCTCGTACGCGTCCTCCACGTCGTCTTCCTCCTTCTTGACTGACGTTGCTGGCGCTGGTGCTGCTGCAACTGGAGCAGAAGCCGTCTCCGTCGCTGCGTCATCTTCAAAGTCGTTGTAGTCCTCGGTCTCGTCAGCGTACGGCTCCTCAACAGCGTCAGGTGTCGGCTCCGAGACCGTGGAATTCTTCTCTACTTCCACGGGTTCAGCAGGTGCTGCGACTGGCTCATCACGCTCAAAGTCTTCGTAGTCGATTTCGTCGGACGCTGGTGGGGACGGCGCCGATGAAGAGATGGGAGATGGCTCCGTCGACACAATGGCCTCCATCTTTAGCTCGTCAAACTCGCTCTCATCGTCGTTGTACATCGTGTCGTCTACTTTGTCCACCACCGCGGCAGTTGTATCCACTACTACAGCATTCAGCGGCTTCTCCTCGCTTGATTCCGCATCATGTGCCTTCTTAGTGGTCTGGGATTCATCTTCCTGGGGCGTGGCTTCGTCCGCTGGCGGATCCTCGTCAAACGCGTACTCATCAGCGGCGTCCTCACTCTTTGGAGCCTCCTTTGACTCCTCCTCTGGAGAGATGGCGGGTGGCTCCTGTGCTGCATCGACCACAGCAACAGACCCTGGCTCGGAAGGCAGTTCTTCAGCAGCCAACTCGTTCTCGACAACTTCATCGTTCGCCACCTCCTCGATTTTCTCCGCCTCCACCACTGGGCTGGCAAACTCTTCACTCTGAAGCTGTTGCCCCACCTCATCATTCGACGCTTGCGGCTCACTCGACCCACTCTCACCTTGAGTCTCTGCAGTGTTCTCAGCCGCAACTTCTTCATCGGGTGACGACACCGTGACACCATCGACCGGATCCGTAGCTGCTTCAGCTGTCTCCTCTGCTGCGGCATCTTCCACAGCAACAGCTTCAACTTCTTCAGTCGCTTCAACCACCGCGGCCCCTGCCTCCGCGTCTTCTACCTTGTCAGCAACCTCAACCACTGGGTCTTCGTGTGGAGTAGCTTCCGACGCCGGCTCCTCATGCAGAGCCTCCGTTGGCGTATCCATAGCTTGTACTTCCTCTGAGTGGTCTTCGACTTGTCGCGCGGCTACCTCTGCCTCTTGAGCTGGTGATGGGATCTCCTCGGCTGCAGGCACAACAACCTCCTCAGCTGGGGCAGCATTCTCAATAGCGCGTGGGGTCGTTGGAAATTCCATCTCATCAGTCGCTGGTGTTGCTGGATCCACGACGGCCTCTTCATCAAACGCGTTCTCATCAGCGTACTCATTCTCGTCGGCAGCCTCGCGGGCTGTGACTGTGTCTGCTGCTTGTTCCTGTTCCTGATCAGCAGTCACCTCACTCGTTTCCACGTTAGGAATTGGTGGCAACTCCGCTTCTGCTAGAAGAGCATCCACTGGTGGTTCAGCGACCTCTACTGGAACTGCTTCCACTGATGGCTCGGTCGCTTCGATCTGCGGCTCCTCTGGCGACTCAGTTGCTTCGACCAGAGACGATGGCTCAAGAGTGTGAGCAGGAGCTTCTTCTTCTTGCTCTGGTGGTGGCTCGACAGCTTCCGTAGGTTGCTCATCCACCGATGGCTCCACTGCCATATCAGCCTCCGCTTCGGGAGCACTGTCATGGTTCTCCGTGGTTTCTTCTGCCGCGGTTGCCACAGTCTCTCGTGCTTCATCAGCCTCCACAGTTGGCGACAGCGAGTCGGCTTCCTGTGGAGTGAGCTCGTCCTCGGTAGGCTCGAGTGATTCAGCTGCAGGCTGTGGTGGCTCCGAACTATCGCCTTCGTCTCCGAAAGCTGTGTCATTCTCATATAGGTTGTCTTCTTCTGGTGTGGATGGTCTCACTTCGACCGCAGCGTCCTCACCATGATTGACAGCCAATGGCTCAGGAGGAGTAAGCTCGGTCGATGGCTCTCTGCCCTCTGGTGCTGCTGGAGATGCGTCTTGGGGCGGAGTCTCAGCATCACCTGAAGTACTCTCCTCTAGTGCTGCACTCGAATCCACTGCTCCCACAGCTTCAGACTCTCCTTCCACAGCTTCGGACTCTGCTTCCACTGCCTCGGATTCTGCTTGAACAGCCTCTGGCTTGACTTGCGCAGCATCCAGCTCTGCCGGTTTATCATCAGTCTTTGCTCCATCAGCAGATTCAGCGACCTCCGCTTGCGCTTCTGGCGCGTCAGGGAATTCAACAGCATCAACCTGCGCCTCACCGGCGTCATCGTTCACCTCAAGCTCTTTCGTTGGTTGAGCAGCAGCCTCTTCCTCAAAGTCGGCGTCGTCTCCGTACCCCTCTGGGCTAGATGCACACGAAGTGGGGACATCAGCCTCTGCTGCAACGGCCTGTGGCTCCGTCGACTCGGGATCATCAGCCACGGAGGCATCCACGTCTTCGTTCGCATGATCTTCATGTGGGAGTTCCACAACTCCATCGTCAGCCGTTGCCTCTTCGAGTCTAGCAGACACGTCTTCCTCCGCGAATTCAGTGTCCCCGTACGCATCTGGAGTCGCTGCACGATCTTGAGACGCTTGTTCCTCTTCGGGCGCGTGCTCGTTAGCTTGCTCGAGGGTAGGGTGTGTATCTTCATCTGCATGCACTGCAGCCTGATCTTCACTCGAAGATGAGATTGTGCTCTCGTCTACTGCTGGCACTGCGTCGGCGTTAGGGACGTCGGCCTCACCAGGGACTGCAACATCATCATTTGGCTGCGACAGCGATTCGATTTCGCCGTCGTCCCGGGCGGATTCATCGGATACAACAGCGACTTCAGGGGATTCCTCGGTGGATGTTGTGTCTGGTTCCGTGACATGATCTTTCTGTGGCGCGTCGGAGACTGGCTCGTCAACTGAAGGAACGCCTTCATCGGGCTCCGATGATACTTGTGACTCATTCACATCGGATGCTTCGTTCACTGGAGGCTCGACTTCAAACTCCTCGTCATTGTCATACGCATCAGAAGTAGCTGCGCTTTCAGACACCACTTCAGGCTCCTCCAATTGAGCTTCGTCGCTAGCTTCCTCACTGCCACCGACGTTGTCAGCTGTGCTTGGCACCGATTCATCTCCAAGAGAAGCTTCTTCCTCGCCATGAAGTGTCACTGGTGTCTCAGCGGGGTCGGTCTCCTCAACCACGTTCTCTTTTTCGACGGACACTGACTCATCTCCTGCAAACTCTCCTTCGCTGTACATATCGGGCGTCGTGGCACGATCCTCCTCGTTCGGTGCTGCCTCGACTGGAGGTTGTTCAAGTGGTTGGTCAGCTGGTGCAGACAACTCGAGATCACGATCTGCGTCAGCTAACTCTCCATCCGGAGCATCAGCGGCATCATCAGTGGCGAATTCAGCATCGCCGTAGACGTCTGGAGTCGCCACTCGAGGTTCTTCAGATACCATTTCAATTGTGGCCTCTGGCGCTGAACTCTCGTCGCCGTTTTCAGTGGTTTGCAGCGACTCATCTTTATCTTGTTCAGCTGCGGGCGGATCATTCGAGACTGCTGTCGCTTCCTCCAGATCTGACGTATCTTCGGCGTTTTGGTTGGCCAAAGCAGGCTCCGGTTGACTGGCTGGCGTCGGGTCTGGCTCCTGCTCCGCTCCAACCTTCTCTGGTGAAGCTTCATCTCCTATCGCCACAGTTTCTTCAACAACTGCACTTGATTCACCCGCCTCAGGCTCCTCCACCACAGCTTTCTCGTTGTTTTCAGCCACAGGGAGTTCCAAAGCGGGCTCTGGTGCTGCACTCGTTTCCTCTTTCGCAACTGAAGCGTCGAGGTTGCTGAAACTTTTGTCTTCATAAGCAGCTGCATCGCCGTCAGCAGCAGCGATCGCATCAGTCGCGTCAGCAGCCTCGTCGACTCCAGTCATATCCACTTCAGCGGCCGGCTCAATTACCTCAGCGGAATCCTCTGCCTCCACCGCGTCGACTTCAGGAGATGAGAGCTCTTCGCTTGTGGGAACAGGCTCGTGCAGCTCGATAGCATTACTCGCGGCCTCTTCTCCGCTGTTTGTTTCGTACATAGCTTGATCGACAGCAGGCTCGTCAGCAGGAGCTGGTTCAGGAAGAGCTTCCGACGGAGGCGCTTCATCCGTTGCAAGCTCAAAAGTTGGCGCCTCTACCGGTTCAAAGGCCATTGGAGCTTCATCTTCAGCTGCATCAGGCAGTGCCACGTCGCCAGCGTCTTCGGGTGTGTCTTCGAAGTCTTCTTCACCGTATGAAGCATCCGTTTGACGACTTTCTGGCCGTTCCTCACACTCAGTCTCCTCCGTTGGTTGACGCTCTGTTGCCTCCTTCGCTTCAGTCGCTTCTTCGACACTACTTGTCGGATTTGAGACAGCCTCATCATCACCAGGTTCATCTGGAGATGATGCTTCATCTTCCGTTGCAGCCACTGGTTCTGCCTCCTCTGGTGCAGCGCTCTCTATCTCTGGAGATCCTGCTGGTGTTGGCTCACCTGACTCGGAAGACGCAGGATCTTGTGCTTGCTCAGGCTCGTCTTGCTCACCACCAGTGACGTCCTCTGCATGATCATACTTCCCTGAAGTAGCTGGCTCCATCTCGGCGGCTTCACCAGCGGCGGCGTCCGCAGTCTCAACTACGAGCTTGGGTTCAACTGGATCCGACTCCGCCACCGCAGTCTCTTGCGTCTCGCTTGGATTCTCCTCGACTGCTGGATTGCTTTCGTCGACACCATCTCGCGACGCAGGCTTTCCGTCATCTTCCGCGCCTTCAGTGTCTGTAGGAGCCGCTTCAGCAGTTGAAGCCTCTGGCTCCTCGACGGCCACAGTGGGTGCTGGGGCAGCGACTGAGAACTGAGGAATACCGCTCTCATCCTCTTGCCTGTTGGTAACTTGAGCCGTGAGTTTCATCAAAGCTTCAAAGGAAGTATCACGGCCCATCAGCGCAGGATCGTCATCCAACGTTTGCGGAGCATTATCACCACCGTCGAGATCATCGAAGTCGTTGTACTCATCGGCATACAGGTCGTCAGCAGCAGATGCAGCGACTGCGGCAGCTTCTGCTACAGCCTCGTCAGGGTTTTTTTCGTTCTCCACCGGAACAGAGGCTTCCTCCTCTGTAGCCACAGGCTCTTCGCTCAGATGACTCGAGTCAGGTTCCGCCGTTGAGGAGGCATCTTCTACCTTTGACGGTGCGAGATTTTCAGCGACTGCATCAGTCGATACCACCGCGTGGGGACCGTCAACCGGTTGCTGAGTCTCTTTTTGCTCCACTTCACCTTCCACTGCGGCACATTCATCAGACTGCTCCACTGAAACAACAGCTTCCGATGACGGCACATCTTCTGAATCCGCCTTGGTCTCAGCTGCACTGGAAGTTGGCTCGGAATCTTTCTCTTCAACAGCAAGTACGACCGCGACGGTGGATGCGGCGGTAACCACAGCAACCGCTGCCATCACTGCTGCTGCCGAATCTGCGGCGTTTTTGTTGTCGGCCTTCTTTTCCGCCTTGTTCGTAGCTGCTGGAGGTTTAGCTGACGTACTTACTGGCTTGAGTCTCACTGACGCACTGCCGGACTTGGTAGTCACTGGTGCTGGTCGCGACGGGGTTGCTATATCTGCCTTGGTTGACTTTGGTGGCACTGGAGTAATTGGCTTCGATGCAGGCGTAGTTGGCTTTTTAGCAGCAACCGCGACTGGCTTTTTCGGAGGTGCAGGCTTGATTGTCGCTGCCATCGGTCGTTTCTGCGTTGTCGCCTCCTTGCTAGGAGTCGAGACACTAACCGCTGGCTTTGTTGACGCCGGGGCAACCCGCGAAGTCGTCACAGTCGCAGTCGGCACGTGCTTCTCCTTCACACTTGCTGAATTTCCATTGTTTGGCCGCTTTGAAGAGACCTTGACTGGAGACTCAGCCGCCAATGACACAGTACTGCCATGGGCAAGAGATGACTTGGCCTTATCGATCATCTTGTGGAGCTTTTCGGCGAAGCTCAAACGCTCTCTCTCTTGAGCTGCCTTGATTGCTGCGGCATTTGTACTAGGCGACGCCGCAGGAGCTTGCATTTCCTCCTTGAAAAGCTGAGTCGCGTACGAGTTGAGTGACTCGTTGGATGGGTTCTTCTCACCTCCAGATAACCGAGACGACGGAGGAGCTGCCTGTCTGCCAGTCTTCTTGGTCTTCGTAGTCGATTTTGTTGTCCCACGACCACTCTTTGGAGACACTGCAATCGGCGAGACCATACCCACCGCGCCTGTTCCAGCTGGTGTGTTCCCACCGTCAAGTTTCAGCCGGAACGAAGATGACCGTGGCGTTCTTTCATCACCATCCTGGTCTCTCTTCTTTGTTTCACGCGCCTTCTCTTGAAGCTGCTGACGACGACGCGTCGCTGGTGATAGCTCTTCAGCTTCGAGATCACCTTGTGAAGATGCTGTTCCTAACTGGCCACCACTCGATCTGGTTTTCCTCGTGTCATTCGCAGCGGCGGTGGACGTCGCTGTCTTCGCACTGTGCTTATCCGATCGACTTGAGAGCATCTTGTCGTCCTTGAGAATCACCGCCTTGACTGGTGACGCCCATGAAATCACTCCACCGCCATCAACACCCGTCGCCGCGACAATGTGAGTCTTCAATTGTCGTCGCTTGATTCCTAGTGTCCGCACGTGGTGGTGGTCACCGGCCTGAGGCTGGTGGAGAGCAGACTTTGCGTCAACGCCATAGGTCTCGAACAGCAAGTTGTGTCGCTCTTCCTTCATGAACTTCTTCTTCTCCGTTCCTGCGTGGCCAAGCCCATCAAGAATCACAAGTGGACTGCTCACTTGGTTGCGTTGAGGATACTGCTGCTGTTGCTGCTGTTGGAGTTGCTGGGATTGAAGCTGTTGGTAGGCAGCCGCCGACGGTGATGGAGCTGAGCCGTTGAACGATCGGATATTCGGTGGCAAATGCGGAGCTTTCCCGATAGGTGACGTGTACTTGGAGAATGACAACGCATCTTTGCTGTTCCCTGCCATCGCTCCAAGATGCTGCTGATCGCTGGGAGACGGGAAGCCGTTCAAGTGCCTCGCACCATGGCCGTGCTGTTGCGGTGGCTTGCGCTTGCTTGTGCCAGTACTCGAATTGCCCTTCGTCTTCCCTTTCGCGCCTTGCCTGTGCTGCTGGAGACGATGCTGCTGGAGATCCTCCATAGAACTGGATTCGCCCAACAGATCATGCGCTGCGTTTTGAACTCGGCGCTGAGTCGGCGACGGCTGCTCCATACTACTCAACGCGATCTCCTTGGACGCGCTGGCCGCGTACTTCTGAATGCCTGGCTCCATCGGGTACTTGGCCATGACCGTGGACAGCTCACTCAGTCCATTGAGGTCAAGGACCATTTGCGCAGCGTGACGATGGCAGGACGCTAAGCACATGAGCAGAGTCCCCACGGCACAACACGCCTTCTTGTCGTCGAACGAAAGCGCTTGCCGCAATAGAAACAGCAGCAAGGACACGGGTGAGAGATCGCTGAGTCCCGGGCCTGACATGGAATCGCCACAGAGAGCTTCGATCGTGGTCTTGTCGCCCAGCTCACACAGCTCCAACAGCACTTCACACGCGTAATAGTGCACTTGCCGAGTGTGGACGCTGTACGTCTTGTGGAAGATGATCGTGGCCAGCACGAGATGTGATACACGGTTCTCCAACAGCGCTGTCAGTCCAGCGTGGACCCGTGTGAAAACAGCTAACGCACCACAGGCAGAGGCCTGGAGAATCGCGTCTTCAGCGAACTTTCTCATCGCGATCGTCACGAGCTCGATGATGCCGTTGCGGAGAAAGTAGTGCGTGCTCTTGCCACACAGAAAGCAGAGCCGCCGAAGCAGCACGAACCCGTAGCACTGGATCACGGCGTGGGTGTGATGCCGCTTGAGAATGTCGATGAGCAACGCCTCGCCGCTTCGCATGTGGACGAGATCAGCCGTAGCTTGCGGGAATGCACGCATTTGCTTCACGAGTGTGGAGAGAAGCGTCTTGGTCGTCAGTGCATCGGCAAAAGAGCTCTCCAGCTGCTCCATAGTCGAGAGAATATTCGCGTACTCGTCCACAGACTGCGCGTTCTCCACGACCGTGTGCGCTGGCTCAACCGAAGCTTCCACGGGTGGCGAGTGGGCCTTGGATCTCGATTTCCGTCGCGCTGGCGCCTCCTGTTGCGACGGCTCTTGCTGGTTCTCTTGGTATGTTGGTACAGGATACACAGGCACATCAGGCAAAGCAACTGATGCAGCCTCCGCCTCTTTCACAGGATACGAACGGTCTTCGTTGACAGCGATTGGAGGATCCTCTGCCATCTCCACTTGCGCCGCGCTCTCCTGATGCAGCTCTTCATGCACTGATGCAGGCTCCTCTTGATCTGCGTCTGCTTCAGCCTCTTCTTCAGCCTGCTCCTTATCCTGTGCGACTTGCACTTCAGCCTCCACTTCAACATCTCCTCCAGTAGTCGCCGCTTCTTCCCCGTCAACCGGCGTTATCTCCTCCACGTCGTCCGTCATGGACTCGCGGATCCGCTCCACCGACAAGCCAGCTTCCACTTCGCCGTCGTCATATTCGAGTGTGAACGTGCCGTCTTCCAGCACTTCTTGGATCTTGCCTGGGTACCACTCGTCGCCCGCCGCGTACCGGCCGAACACGCGCGTGCCCACACAGATCGTGCCGCGCTTGTGCGCGCGCAGGTACTGCGGTAGCACGTGGTACTCAGCTTCTCCATCGTCGTACAACACATCAAACGTCGCGTCCTCGTGGGCCGCGTGGACAATGCCAGGATACCACACATCGTCGCTGTTGCCGTCGTAGAGCCCGTCAACACGCGCGCCGACCGCGAAGCTCGCCGCCATCGTACAGACGCGGACACACAGAGAGTAGGAGGCGCTTCACGCCTGTCGTGTCGGCTGCAGCAGCGATATAATGGCCGCATTCCCCAAGGGAAACCGGTGGCATCTTCCCATGTTGACCTGCCTGCTGCGTCGGTTGCATGGGGCAGGAAGGGTCCGTTACAGGTTGAGCTGAGATTACGGTATTTTTGGCGCGAAAACCGAATCCCGAGAACGGCAATAGGACAGGAGAACCGTAAAATGGCAACACAACACACGGTATTATTCCGGCAGAGCAGCTTGTGGTCTCGAGAGAATAATTTAATCGCAAAAGCAAAGCAAAAGAGCACGAGAATGCGCGGAATCCATGCAGCACGCAGGAGAAGATGGGTGGACTGTTCACTGTTGTTCATAGTATGTGGTGGGGTGGCTCCAAGTGGCAACGGCCTCACAAGGCCATCTCGGCCTGGCGCGCCGCCTTCTCGGCGCGGATCTGTTCGATGAGCTGGAGCACGTGCTGGCGGTCGGCTTCTACCTGTGCGATTCGCCGCTCCGCTGGCCATTGCTCTTGCTGTGGCGGTTGCGGTTGCGCTCGCAGCACCGACTGCGCGCGCTGCAACTCTTCTCGGTCTTCTTGCTGCTTGCGCGCGATCTTCTCGCGTAAATAATCGCACTGGGAGACGACACAGCGCTGGCCGTGGGGCGTGGGGCACTGCTTTGCGTGGTAACAGAGAAGCCCCCAAATACGCGAGCAGTTTGGACAACTGGCACATCAATTCACGTCAGTTGAGATCAGCCGAGCAATACAAAAAGACAATGTAAACGCACAAGGATCGTACCTTTCAATCGGGGAGGTACGTCGTCTTGGTCCATAACACCGCACGAAATGGTCGATGCTCGCCTTGATCTTGTGGCACCGTCCGTCATTCGCCATACAGTTCTTGTGCGGACATGTCGCCGAATGGAGCAACGCTTCGTTGTACACGAGGAACTTCTGTTCATGCGCACCGCTGCTGCTGCTGTTGCCATTGCTCATCGCCGAGAAGCTGCCGCTTGAACTCAGCCGAGTGCGGTACGCGCTGTTGTCCATGTCCACATCCATCGTGACAATTGGAAAGGCTTCGATGCCGATCGTCGCGAGGTCTTATTCGCGTGCACTGGGTGGATTCGGACGCTGCTTCCACGTATGAACCCGTTGAGATCCGCTGAATCAGGGAGCGCTTGGATCTGCTCGTGAGTTTGCCTTGTTGATATGCAGGAGCGTGTGGGGAGCGTGTGGTCGCTGTCGCTGCGTGCGCCTCGTTCTCCTTCCGCGTCACGTCACCTCCTCGCACTCGTTCCTTCGGGTGAGTGTGCCCTGTTCCCGTCTCCGGGAAGCTCTTGACACAGGCGGGACAACAATCACTCTCTTCTTCCCGCCAAAGAGTGACATGCCACAATATATCCGTACCTAGCACGTCACTCTTCTGGGGGATTTCATTTGAATCTTGGGACGCTACAAACCCGACGGATACGAACCACCTGGGCTCGAACATGCACGGAAGCGCGACGCACCAGCGACAACCGGAAACGGCGAGGGCTCCCAAGGCAAAGTGGGTGACTCGTTGGTGACTGAAAATGCGATCGTGTCGCGGCTTGAATTCTCTTCATCTTAATAAATACGACGCCCCTCTACCTGTCTACTGTCTAGCTAATCTCTATCGTGGAAACCCTCTTCCTTTCTTCTCTTCTTCATGCGGAACATGCGCTCGGTCTCAGCGGTTGCACTTCCTCGGCAGCGAGTTGGCAGTGGTGGCGCACGAGCTGCTGATGCGTCGCATCGAGGTCCATGTATCCTTCGAGGCTGGTCAGCGCGATCGCATTCACGTGCGGATAGCACTCGAGGTGGTGCCAGTTGATGCAGACGTAGCCGTTCTTGTGCTGGTAGACGACGCCGACACGCAGGCGATCGACTTCGATCGTGGAATCGCACGACCGGCAGCACGCGTGCGCGCGGCGCGTGCATTCGATGATGTAGGTGCCGTCGCGCGTCCACGGCGACTCGATGCTGTCCGCGTTGGTGGGGCTGTCGTGGCTCATGGTCTCTATCGTAGGGATCGATGCAAGTTGCTGCTTGGTGTCTTCTTCTGGAATGCGGTTTGCTTTCGCGTGGACAGATCTGTGGAGTGGGTTCACTGCGCAGTCTTCAAGGTCGAAGCGATGGGTGAAGTTTCCAGCCAGCTGATACAGCAAGTTGTGGATGGCAGTCGATGTCTCTGGATGATGACCGAGTTGCTTGGATTGAATTGATGCCAGCAGGATACTCGGAAGCTGCGCGCGTGCAGAGAGAGATGGTTTGGATGTGTGGTGGGCACACTGGATTTCCGGGCGGGCTGGATGCGGGAGCGGACGCGGAAGCGAATGGGCGAATGAATGACTGGGGAAACTTCGGTGGCACCGTTGGATTTTGGATCGGCGGGCACCCAAGTGGACTTTGACGCCTGGACGCCCGGACTCGGACTCTGGACTCTGGACGCGCAGTTTGAAGGCCCCGTCTGCAACACGACTTGCTTGTCTGGAGGCGGGCTGTCGCACAATTGTTGGTTGCTGGCGGAATTGGCTCCAGCCAACAGCCAAAACCTCTTATCTTCGATACGACTGCTCGGAGTGGTGTTAGCGACAAGTTGTGTGGGTCCAGCGTGTGACTCGACATCTGCAAAGTGGATGTGGGTGGGTACCTGCCACAACTGATTCTTCCAATGGGAACCTGCACCTGCCACTTTTGCTTTGGCGGCCGTAGGTATCGATTATAACAGGGGTCGTTTGACGCGCATTTGTGCCCTTCCGGAATTTTTCGACCATCTTTCAGCCAGGATGACCAAGCCTTCAACCTCCAACGCTATCCGCTGCGAAAATGATGACTCCAGCGTTAATGCGGTCTGAGTTTCGCCAACAAAAGCATGTCTCGCCACAAATTTTGCGATTCCTGAAGAGCAGATGGGGTATTTTTCAACATGGAGGGTGTGATTAATCATTCCATGTGCCCCTCCACTGGAGGCTCCAGGATGAACTTCAGGCTGAAGGGATCAAAATGACAGGTGACGTTTGGCATGATGAATCCTTTCGGCAAGTTGCTCAGATTCGTTGTTGGTTTCGTCCACGTCCTTTCAGGCGAAGAGGACTCCGGTACCTGGCCTTCCCAAAGGAGTTCGGAACACAGTCACTTGAGCAGTACTGTACGGGCCTCTACCGTACGGCACCGGATATACCAATTTTGAAAAATGTGTGAAAATGGTCTGGTTCTGCGGGACCAGAGCGGAGAGAACGAAAATGCGTTGCGACACAGTTGCTATGCTCTTGCGTGTGGAGTGACGGGACTACAGTGTCGAGCAGTCCATGACAAGCAAGACATCGCATGCAACATTCGATGCAAAAGCCATCCACCACACCAATCGATGGCATGTCCCAGTGGAAGATTTGCTATAATACCGGTACGAAGAGACCACTGCAGCGTCAAAATGGAAGGTCTCCGTTGTACTACGGAAGTCCGTATCCAAATCGATCCGTTGATCACGACGATGGATGGCACTTCTATCAGGCAGATGGGCCGCTGCCTCACTCAGCAAGCTGCAGCTGCGACTAAGGTACAGCTTCGTCCAGGAGGACGATGAGGAACTAAATGCATTGACAAGTTTTGGTTTGGGTATGGAGAGAATCGTGAAAACCCCTTCTTCAGGAACATCCGAAGGGATCCCTCGACTC
>JAADXI010000858.1:0-13869 GCA_023337615.1 Pythium brachiatum | reverse complement strand
TTATTCTGATTGGCCAGAATATGACACAGCTGATCAAAGTCAGCCAATCAAACAGCGTATTCCAATATTTTGAAACATTGTCGCGGATGTCGCAGTCAAATTGACTGTGTTGTGGATCCGACAGCAGTTCCGTACCGGTACTGGTACGTACACGTTTTACACTGAACTGCTGTGACAATAGACACTTCAAACACGGCGAAAGCATCTTCAATATATCGCTTCACGGGACTGGAACGGCACAGAGTATGTCGATGCTCCCTCGCACACGCTCGTCAGAGCCTCGAGCGATACACCAACCAATCCAGTCTCCTCCACATCGATCATTGTTCAATTCTCTGCTTCCACCACAAGCAGCAGCAAACCATCACCGCCACACCAAGAGCAACTTCACACACACACATACACACACACAATGGCGCAAAACTCCCAATGGATGACCGCCTTCCTGGCGCTCACACTGCTCGTGCAGTCGGTTAGCGCCGCCGCCAGCGACTCCGCCATCTCGGTTCTCCACTCCACGGATGACATCAAGGTCGGCTCGGCGATCCTCGCAGTCGTCGCGGTCGTGGTCGGACTCGTCATGTGTGTCATGGGCTACCGTCTCTTCAAATACGCCGTCTTCGTGTGCGGCTTCATCATCGGCGGCATCGCCGTCGCCAGCATCATCGAATGGGCGTTCGCCAGCCACTCGTGGATGAACACTGCCTCGTGGATCGGCTTCTTCGTCGGTGGTATTATCCTCGGTATCGCTGCGATGGTGCTCTACAGTCTCAGCATCTTCATCGCAGGCGCCACTGGCGGTGTGCTGCTTGCCTTTGCCATCCACACAAGCGTCACCTACAAGATCTCGTCGAGCCACCCAGACGTCGTGCTCGTGATCCTTGCTATCATCTTGGCGATTGTATGCGGAATCATTGCTCTCAAGTTCGAGAAGCCTGTGCTGATCATCGCGACCAGCTTCATCGGTGCGGTTGCGGCCACGTGGGGTATCGGCTACTTCGCTGGCGACTTTCCGAACGGCGCCGACCTCGGCGACTCCACCCCGTCGGCGTGGTGGGCCTACCTGGCGTGTATCATTGTGTTGTTTGTCTTGGGCATGGCGATCCAGTTCAAGAAGACTGCGCGCAGCGTCAACCACAAGGACAAGCGCCACCACAACCACTCCATGTTCCACTCCGTGCAGACGCCGGCATAAATGCTCGGTCTCCGATTTGAGAACAGGAACCTCCTTTGGTCGTTCGAAAGTAGAATGACTGCTATACACGTGAATAATACACTGCACTCTAACATCGATTTGATTTACTCTAATAGCGGGGGCATCCACACGCTGACACTGGGACTACATCTAAAAAATACGCTAATGGGCGAGCTCCTTCGCTGTTTACACGTCGTGCATGCCTGGCATTTGGTGGCTGCTGGTGTGTGCGTGGTGGAAATCCTCGTGGTGGTGGTGCGAGCCGAAGAAGCGGTGGTGCTTCTTGAACTTCTTGCTGAACAGCTTCTTGTGGCTGTCATGGTACATCTTCCAGCGGAATCGCTTGATGAGCTTGACTGTCACGTGGAACTGCATCATCACACCAAACACGAGCAGCGCCATGATGACGCCCAAGTACGCCAGCCATTCACTAGGGATCACTACGGTCGTTGATCCGTCGTGGCTCGCGTTTTCGTAGTGAGTGAGATGCGTGATGTCCGGGAAGTGGCCAGCAAAGTGGCCGAAGCCCCAGGCGACGGAGGTCGCGCCAATGTACGCTGTGGAGAAGATGACCACTGGCTTCTTGGACTTCAACGACATGCCGCCCATCGCCAAGCCCAGCACAGCAGACAACATGACCAGCACAATGTTCGGGTCCTCCGGGGAGATCTTGTGGGCTGCCGCCAAGTGGATCGAGAACGCCAAGAGCACACCGCCTGCGACGCCCGTGATGAACTTGCCGAAGTAGAACACGATACTTGCCACCAGCATGCCGCCCATGAAGAAGCCGATCCACGATCCCGTCGCAAAGGAGGCCTCATCGGACGAGTACGAGCCGACCATCTTGGCTGCGAGGATACCGCCGAGGATGAAGCCGTAAAACGCCACGACAGGCCGGTACACGATGATGCCGCCAAACACCAGCACAAAGCCGATGAGAATCGCGCCGACTGCCATGCCGCCCTTGCCCACGTCCACGTCGACCGTCACGTTCATCTTCGGCATGACCAAGCCGTTCTTGCTCAGCGAGGGAAGGCGCGTATCGTTGCCGAACCGGCTCGTGTTGGATGACTGGTACTCGTGGTACATGATCGTGTCGTTGGCGGCTTGCACTTGGCCAGGAGCATCTTCAGAGGAGTCGGCGGCGACTGCGCACTGCATTAGGAAGACTAGGGCGAGGAAGAGCAGGGTCCAGTGCACGTGTCGTGGTCGCATAGCGTTTGTCCGTCGAGCCATATTGACGCGAGGCGCACAATTTAAAGAATGAGCTGGGGACTCGCTACTGTGAGACTCGGTCCTTTTGATTTGTTTTCGCCCCATTTCTCCGGAATTTCGTGGGCCAACAGTGACATGGCTACACTTCCACTGACGTTGACGGTCTCACTCACCATCTCAATAGGCAAAGGTGGGGCTTTTAAGCAGCAAGTGATCGAGTGACCTCTCGATGCGAGTGTCGTGGTGCAGACGGTGGCATTCACCGCTCGGATCCACGACGTCAAGCATATGAGACGCTGTTGCGTGGCGCGTGGAGGTGTCAACCACTAGGAGTAGTTGGCAGGTGAGATGAGATTTTACAAGTGCACTGCCAGCTGCCTACTTCGATTGGTGTGTCTTCCGATCTGGGCTTATGGCTCAGGGGTTACAACGAGAGAGAAAGAGAGAGAGAGAGAGAGGGAGAAAGTTGTGGCCTGAAGAGGGTAAAGATGAACTCGAACAGTCGAGCCCAAGCCATGCGGGATCGGCTTTCGATGAAGTGCATGGTGGTGATCCGCCTGTCTGAACTGACTGTTCTTTACACGAAGAGTTATGAAGCCATATCTATTTAAGCAGGTTTTGGTACCCCTCGAAGCTCGGGGTTCTTCCGCCGCGGGTGATTCTTCTGGATCTGAAGTGCTGCACGCCACAGCGAGTGGCTCCAATACGTGAAAACTCATTGAATGAAAATGGAGAATTGCACTCTAAGTTATGGTTATTAGGCTTGCCACACTGCTACGACAGTCGGGGTTCCTTGCCACCGAGCAGTCAACGTGACAAATAAATAGGTTCTAAGCACGGCTCTCATACGAAGTAGCCGTCATGGTGGATGTGGTAGTCATGGCGATGGTGTTTCTTGAACTTCTTGCCGAAGAGCTTCTTCTCGAGGTTCGCGTGTTTCTGTAAGTGGCGTGGGAGCAGCTTCTTGGCCGTCCACTGGAACTGGATGATCATCCCGAGCACCAACACCAGCACGATGCCAGCCATGTACGCGAGCCACGCGCTCGGGATCACGACGATCGTGCTGCCGTTGAAGTCCGCAGACTCGTAGTGCGTCAAATGCGTGACGTCCGGGAACTGGCCAGCAAAGAAGCCCACGCCTCGTGCGGCGGACACTCCAGCGAGGAAGCACGTCGAGTAGATCACAACGGGCTTCTCGTACTTGAGAGCCATCATGCCCATTGTCGCTCCTAGGACGATCGCCAGCACGGCCAGTACAACGTTCGGGTTCTCGGGGTTGAGCTTGCACGCTACCAACAAGTGGATAGAGAACGCCGTCAGCACGCCGCCGACTGCGCCGGTGACGAACTCGCTGAAGTAGTACACGAGCCCAGCACACACGATGCCCACGACGATGAACGCGATCCACGTGCCTACCACAGCGCCGCTTTTATCGCTCGCGGAGTGCATCACTGCCTTGGCAGCGACCATACCGCCGGCGATGAAGCCGTATTCGCTCAGGATAAACCGGTAAAATCGATAGCCGAACACGCTCAGCATGAAGCCGTGCCAGATCGCACCAGTAGCAAGCGCCTTCTCGCCCACATTCAGGTCCACGGTCACGTTCAGCTGCGGCATACTGAAGCCATCCTTGCTTAGTGAGGGCATGCGCGTACTATTTTTTCTCGCATTGCTCGTCGTATTGGTAGGCCGTCGCTTGAGAGGTTTCGTTTGGTTCGTTGGGAGGATGGCGGTGGTTACGTTGTCTGTGGTGGAGTTGTCCGCGGCGACACAATTCAACAGCAGCACCAGCGCGAGGACCAGTGTGATCCAGCGCGCACGGGGAGGCATCTTCCTTGTCGGTCGATGAATATTGCAGCGAGGCAAACAATTTCGAAAGTGAGAGGAAGGTGCGCCCACAGCTCTCCCAACGCCACGCTTTTGTGTGAAATCCCCTGGCTCATCATCGTACAAGTGTACCAGCATGTGATGATACTACGTAGTATCGGAGATCATAGGATCTGGCAAAGGTTGGAGCTGCCCATCTGGATGATTCCGGTGGAAGGTCAAGGAATCAGGCGGTGGTCGTATCATGTGCCACCAAACAACACGCCGCGTGGCCTTTCACCCAAGTGGCTCCCGATCGGAGACCGTCAGCAGATGTGAGACCATCGATTGGGCCATGAGCTCCACCGCCACGACGATTCTCTCTGTTTGATAATAACGTGGTCTCGACACTCGTCTCTTCATAGCGTAGAGGTTTCCGTTGCTACAGAGCGTGATTATCCAAGCCGTCTTCGTGCTGAGAGCGGACAGAACGTGTGACTTTCTCATCCTCGACGTCAGTCGCAGACACTCGGGAGTTGTTCAGAAGCGTTATTGATATTGGTGAGATGGCTCTTCGACCGTTAGCCATTTCATTTCCCACCAGTAAAGTAGCAGAGTGGCATGAATCAAGACTTGTGGTCCATGGTCACACTGTTCTGAACATACTGTAGAGTGATACTGTATTGGCGCCAATCGTCGAGACGCGGCATAGCTTCCGATCCATGATCGGTAGCTCTGTCGGCAATTGGGTCAAGTGGCTGTGGCCGCATGCAAAACTCCATCCGATTGTACTAGGTCGGTTGTCCCACTTCCAGCTGTCAGTGGTCGTCCACCCTTCAATGATCAAGCTTCCACTATATCACTGGCATAGGTACACTAATCATTAGGTAAAGGGTATCACATTTGAAGAGCCAGAAATGTTCGACATCGTCGACATTTCGCAGGTAGATGTGCAAGAAATAGGTTTTCACAGCTCTAATGTTTTCGTGGCTGCCTGGCTCATGTATTGCCTGTCCCCCAAGTACTCATCCGGTATCCTGCCGATCGCAGGCAGCTCAATTGGATCGCAGGCAGCTCGCCAATACAGTAGCTGACCAAATTTACGCTACTAAACTACTTCGCAGTAGCCAACTTGTCTAGTAGGAATACTTAACTGGTTCACTTCCCCTGCGCCTTCGTGATGGCCCCGGACGCGACGCTATCATGCACCATCCTGAGTCCTTCTCTGTCAGAAGAAATCTTCCCTCCTGTATCAGCACAGTAGAATTCACAACGAACATAGTTGCGAAGCTTCTTAGTATCGATCATGTCGGCTGCAAATCCCATGGCACCGAAGCTAGGCCAGTGATCGCACAACGAGGCTGATAGCAAAGCAGCTCCTAGACAACTAATTGTCTTGAACGACCAACAATATGGGCGCAGAACACCAGAAAAATCATGCTTATCATCTCTTCATTAAATATCTTGACTAGTTTGCGTTTCGGACGCATATTGTCGGACTCCCCCACGTTACACTGTTGACTTCAGCAAGTCACATCTACGGCTAATAAATAACTACCTCCGCTCACACGAAGAAGCCCGCATCGCGTGCCATGGGGTGGCGGCGCATGGGCGGTCCGTACATGGCGTAGAACTGGTGTTCATCCATGTCGTAGCTGTGGCGGTGGTGCTTCTTGAATTTCTTGGCGAAGAGCTTGCGGCTGCTCTTCATGTACTTCTTCCAGCGTCGACGCTTAATAAACTGGAGCGTCACGTTATATTGGATGAGCACGCCAAGCACGAGCAGCAAGACGATGGCGGCAAAGTATGTGAGCCACTCGCTTGGGATCACGACCACGGTGTTGCCGTTGAAGTTCGGGGACTCGTAGTGCGTCAGTTGCTCAACGTCGGGGAAGTGGCCAGCGAAATGGCCCACGCCCCACGCGACCATCACGGCACCCATATAGCTCGTGGACAGGATCACCACGGGCTTCTTGCACGGCAACGCGAGCAGCCCCATGACCAGACTGAGCACGACGCCGCCTCCGTAGAACACCATGATCGGCGCCTCCGGGTAGATCTTGGACCCCGCTGCGACGTAGACTGTGAACGCAATGAGAACACCACCGGCCATGCCGATGATGATTCGCCCGAGGCACGCGACGATGCCAGCGACTACGAGACCGCCGACGCCGAAACCGATCCACGAACCTTGCGCGACCCACGTTTGATCAGCCGCGAAAAACATCACCGCCTTCGCAGCGACGATCCCGCCGATCACGAATCCGCATAGACCCAAGATGGGTTTGTACGCGACGATGCCCGCCATACACAGCACGAAGCCCAAGCCCATCGCTCCGGCCGCGATCGCGCTCTTGCCGACTTGGATATCAATCGAGAGGTCGAGCTGGGGCATGGCGAAGCCGGTTGAGTTCAGCAACGGAAGCCGTGTGTGGTTACCGGCCGTCATATTCGCAGGTCGACGAGTGCGGTTTACTGGGCGGGTGTGGTTTGCTGTGCGGTTGGCTTTCACAGTTGCGCTGGGGATGTCGCCGTCAGTGATCGCGGTGGCGCACTGCACGAGCAGCGTCAGCGCGAGGAACACCATAATGCACGGTATTTGAGACCGCGTCTTCATGTTTGGTTGCTGTACAATTAGATAAATGCTCGTCCGCGGGCTTCCATTAGCGAGTGTGAGGTGTCTGTTGCTGATACTAACGAGGTCGTTGAACCCATTAACGGAGACCGTGAATTCTGCACGCTGATTGGATAGTTTGCAGATCCTGAGCTCCTAGTGAGCCAATCAGTCGGGATGTAGAAGTTGCTGCGAGCCCAGCCATGTGGATCGTTCACCGCATGGTAGCCGCGATCGGTGAGCCGCTGACGGTCGTGGCTGGTGAACCAGCAGATGTGCATGTGCGTGGTGAGCAGATCCTTCTGTATTGATCTGATGGGAATGCTGGAGAGACGAATCAACAGGGCAGCACGACTACACCATAAAGCAAAAACACACTGGCCAGCCAGCCGTGAGGATTGTGGGCTGGCGTGTAAACTCAGCGACTCGCTGTGGCCGCATGTGAGACGATTTGGATGTTGACTCCGTTGACCCTCGTGGCAAGAGGCACACTCACAATTTGAATACGCGTCGCTCCTCTTCACTTTCACTTCCAAGCCACAGCCACGGGAATCCTCTCAAGACGTGTATTTCCCACTTGGCAAAGCTGGTTGGTTCTGTAGCATCACACGGACTTGAATTTGTTGAACGCCTTCGAGATCTCGCGGAGCTGCGCGTCCAATGGGTCTGATAGATCGGCTTCATCGATCGGGTGATTCGGTAGAGTCGACTTCACTTTAGAACTTCGTGACCCCAAGACAGCCAGGATATCCGGACTCTCTCTCTGGTTGGCTTTTGATCGTAGCTACAATCCACGCAGAGCAAAGGGATCAGACATCTCTATCATGCAGATACCTCGGCAGAGCCTCTCACCTTTCTGCCCGAGCCAGCGCTACTCGTCGCACCAAGAACAGCACTCGCAAGGTATTCTTCCACGAGCGTTGGGAACACGCGAAGCATCTGGATGACATCTCCGCTCTCTCGCGCTTCGTCATAGATCGTCTTCGGTGCGGCGCGGCTTACTCGAGCTTCCAGCCCAGTATCAAACTCGTGGGCGAGTCGCTGCTTGTTGGCTGAGACGAACTGCGCGTATTGCGTGAAGATCGTAGTGAGTCGAGACATCACGACTTGCTCTCTTGTCTCTACAGCCTCGCGAGCTTGCTCTTGCTCGGCCTTTTCCCACTCCACCCGCTCCAACGCTTCTGTGAGCTGTTGATTCCAAGCGTTTTGTTGCTCGGTGAGCGCGACCGCGTCTTCGAGCTCCTGCTCCAGCTCGTGTAGAACAGCCTCCTGCTCCAGATATTGCCGCAAGCGATGCTGGAGCTCCGACTGCCTTTGATCCTTCTCTTCTAGCTGAGTAGCGAGCTGCGTCTCGAGTGCCATCAACTCAGCGTTTTGAAGCAACACGTTCTGGAGCCGTTGCTGCTGCGTGCTGAGCAGATTCTCCTGCTCAAAGATTTGGGTCGCGAGCGCATCTCGAAGATGTTCCTGAGCACGCGCGTCACGTACTTCTTCCTCCATCACTGACAACTGCACACACTGTTCCTCGACTTGGGTTTGCGCCTGTCAACATTCCCATAATCAGCCATCGCCATTCCTCAATGAACATGAGACTGCTTACCTGAGCGAGCTTGCTTTCAGTCTCTGCAAGAGCTTCTTGTAGACACCTCACGTCTTCTGTAATCGTAGTCGTGGATTGCTCGAACGCTGACTTGCTTTCACGTAGCGCACTGCAATCGGCTTCCACACGAATAATATGGTCACGGATCGTACTCAGGCTTGCTGTTGCTTGGTCCAAGAATGACTGAAGCCATGGCAGTGATTCCTTGCTGCATTCACTTGCAGTAGAGAGCGCCTGTAGCCACCGAGATACGACATCCAGGCCTGCTTTTTCTTCGCCTCCACTCAAAGACGACCCCTCCTCCATCACGTGTTCGACTGTGCTGTTGGTGACCTCGATCGCGTCCCATTTTTTCGCCAAATGCTTCACTTCGACCGATTCTTCCTCCAAGACGCGGACTTGCCGACGGAATTCCTCCATCTCCACCCGCAAAACTTGATTCTCCGAGCGAATCTGTTGGGTGCGCGCCACCTCAGCTTCCAACGCCTTGATCTGTCGCTCGTGAGCGTCTTCCTTCGTGACGAACTGGTCAATCGACTGCAACAAGCCTTCCTGGAGAGCCTTGAGCTCTTCGACTAGACACTGGGATTTACTCAAGTCTTCTCGCACACTTGAATGTTGCGCTCGCTCCTGCTCCACAGTTTGCTGGAGCTCTTGAAGCTGTTTGGCTAACGCTGCTTCTTTCTTTGCCCACGTCTCCTGCATAGCTTCCCACCTTCGTGAATCTTGTGTCTTTAACTGGAGCTCTTTCTCTAAGGCCGAGATTCGCTGCGTTTGCTCTTCTTGTGCAGCGCGCTCCTCTCGAAAGCGCATGTGTTCTGCATGCGCTAGGCGTTGTACCTCTTCGAGCTTCCGCTGCAGCGAAGTCTCGCGCAGTCTTTGACTTGTAGTCTCTTGCTCCCAACGAGACAGCTCACGCTGTAGCTTGTCGTCAGCTTCCAGCTTGAGCGTCTTACACTCTAAATGCTCGCTTCTCATACCGGCAAGTGACTTCTGGAGCTCCCCGATCTCGTTTTCTTGTTGATATATCGTGTGGCGCAGCTCCGCTAACACGACCAACAGCTCTTCGTGGCCCGTTATGCACAACTCCGATGCCTTCAGATGTACAGCTTCCTCAAGGACACGAATGTAAAGACGCTGCTCGAGCTGGAGATCAGACACATCGACCGTAACGCCTTGCGACATCAGCTCGTGGTGGTGTTGGCGAAGCTCCGACAGCGTTTCTTCGATGCGGCGAATCGCTTCACGCATCTCCTCCACATCTTCTTGGTTGTGGGGAAGTATGAGCGCATCCTGTGGTTGACGTGCTTCCCTTCTGGGGGCTTCACTGGCTGCGCCACTGGTACGGCGTGCTGGGGTGGTCAGATTCTTCTTTCCGGTCGAAGTGGCAGATCTGGAAACGGTCGACGTTGACGTGACAGCTCCGCTTCTTGACGACAGGGTCTTTCGCTGCTTGGTCCGCTGCACGTCGATCTGCATGTTGAGTTGCTTCACTTCTCCACGCAATCGATCGAGGTCCTGGTCTTTCTTTTCCATCTGCTCATACACTTGCGTGAGCTCGGCTGCTTGCTGCCGCAATTTTTTGGCAAGTACATCGACAGGATTTACCGAAATATCGAGCGCGGTATTCGAATGCGGCGTCGGTGGTGGTGCGGCCATCTCCCTTTTACTCCTTGATGACGGCGATACCGGTGCTGCTCGCGGTGGTTTTGCTGCTGACGCTGACGACGGCGGTGGGGAAGGCATCAATATCGAAGTCGCTGCGGCTGTCGCTCGACTTCGAATACTTGGCGGAGGCTTTGGTGCCGACGCAGGCGCTGGAGGTGGCCGCTTGTGACTTGGAGAGCGTAGCAAACTGGGTGCCCTCGTATTCGCTGATCCCGCCACAGGATTCTGTCTCATACTCGCAGGCGCCTGGCGATTCGGAGGTGGCGGTGAATCGATCGTCAGTAAGTGCTCGCTGAAAGATCCGCGTGTGAACTGGATGCCCGGAGGCGACGAATCCCCTGGAGAGTGGAGCTCTTGGGCAACACGTCCGCCCTGCCGACCGTTAGGACCGCCATTACCCGCCGTTCCACTTGTCCTGCGTTGCATTCTTCGATCTGATAGTCAGCTTTGTGACGGTCTCACTTGTGCTGAGGTTGCGACCTTTCGATCCGGCGGCTCAGGTACTCCATGCTAAGTACGAAATGGAAGAAACGCGCTCATGGCATCTCCGCCTTGATGGATCCCTTGTTGCTAGGCATCTTCGTCAAAGTCTTCGCTGTACTCGACTCCACCTGCAGCTGGCTGTCTTGACTGGTTAAAGCGAGATGGAGACATCGCGAGAGGAGATAACTCGCCGAGAGAGTACGAGTCGGAAGACGATGGCGCGTACTTGTTCTCGTCGTCGTCCGAGTATCCGTCGCTATCTTCCTGCTCTCCTCGCTGCTCGTCGTTACCGTTGTCTGCGTCAGGAGAGTCGTAGCCGCCGTCGTTGTCACCGGAACCTGATGAATAATGATCCTGGGCGGCAGGTATCTTACGTTCCAGAGTTGCTGGTGCGAGTTGACGCACACAAGCAGCGAAGTCGGCCTTGTTCCAGAAGCCATCCTTGTCAATGTCGAACTCTTGGATCACGCTCTTTGTCTCCTCGTCGTTGAGAGTCACTTTGAAGCTGAGGAAGCCCGCGCGCACTTCATTTCTCGCGATGAGCCCGTTGCCATCACAGTCAAACCGTTGGTACAACGCGTCGACAACGAAATCATCAGGAAGACCTTTGAGTTTTGTCGATTCACGCTCGGACGCCCACACACGAGCAATCACCGCCCGCAACTCTTCGATATCTCGTGTAGGGAACTGCCATTCCAGAATCTCTTTCTCGGTGATCCATCCACTGCCGTCGGCGTCCAATAGCTTCATCGCCTCATCCACATCCTTCGCCAAAATAAACGCGAACTTGGTGCGCATGGCGTTCTTGAATTCTCGTGACCGCACTTTCATCTCGCTCCCATTTCGAGTCTTGTCCACTAGAATCGCTCCTGGAATCGAACGAAACCACGTCAGCAGAGCCGACTCGTCGCTAAACGCTGCTCGCATAGCGTGCCGAATGCCTTCCAAGATCGCATATCGCTCGCCTCGGCTCCGCTCTTTGACTGGATCCTTTGAATGTTGCTCGCCCAACACGAAACCTGTCCACTCTTCCAGCGTGACCACGCCATTCCCATTCAGATCTATGAGCTTCACAATCTCTTCGGCTAGCCGTGTTGGACTCGACGCCAGCGTCTTGTCATGTTCATTGCATTCAGCAACTGCACGCATCTCCATGAGATCGACAGAGTAGAAGAAGGCTTCAAACTCGCTCGTGTTGATCTTCTTGCTCTGGTTGTCATCGATCCTCTCGAATAGCTCGACTGCTCGCTCTGCACTCTGCTTCCGCGATAAAATGCCGTAGTCGAGTCCCGCCAGCTCTCTCAAGATGGTGCGTATGACCGACGCTGTACCCAATGCAGTCTTCTGGACTGACACGCGTGCGTCGATAGCGGAATTCGTCGATACCCTTGGTGCTGATACAGTGTTGCCCACGCGAAGCCGCAGCCAGGAGAGTAGCTCGTCAAACGAGATCGTGTTATCTCCATCTTGATCAAGCCGTAGCACCAGTCGACTCAGCTGTGCAGGCGTAAACCCCAGTCGTAACGACGCCAGCACACGCACGAACTCGCTTCGAGCACAGCTCGCCTGGTGTTTAGTGCGGTACGCGTTCTTAAACACCAGTCGAACAGCATCTTCGATCGAATCCGTGTGCTTCCGCGCCAGCTTAATCCGCCCCAAAATCGCATCGCGCAATTTGTAGCCGAGAATCCCCAACTCTTCGTCAGCCGGTCGAACAGTCGAGGAGGAAGGCTGCATCCCCGCGAGAGCGAAGGAGATGAACTCGGAGATGCTGACACTGTCACTGGCAGTCGGATCGCTCACAAAACACTCCCTCAAAATCGCGACGTTCTCGCGTGTCACGCGGAACTTGATCGAAGCCATACAGTCGACTAGCTCTTCTAGATCAAGCTCGCCGTTGTCGTCGACATCAAACTCTTGGAACACGTGTGTCAAGGCCTCTCGGAACGCAAAATAGTCGGCCGTCGACTTGTTTCGCGATGCCAAGTGGTCGCTGGCAGCTTCAAGCACGCGACGTCGGAGATTGGACACAGCATTCGCGACTTCCTCGATCATCAGGCTCGTGCTACGATCTTCATCACCGTCCACATCGCCACGTGAAGAGGTCGAAGCCGCCTCGCGAATACGATCGGTCGCCTTTGGTTCATCATCTGAAGATTTTACATCCTCTTGCTGTATATTGACGATTCGCTCGACTGGAGTTTCTTGTCTTGTCTCGGGGAGATCGAATCCGCGCGTAAACTGGGACAAAGTCATCGTGAGGGGCTTCGCAGGATCCCCACACTTGGCTCGCACCAAGGCAATGATCGCTCGTGTCATCTTCCGGTCGATGCGGATGCCGAAATACCGAGCGCCCAAGCGGAACTCTGCTCTATCCACGATTCCATCCATACGACTGTCGAGCTTCGCAAACACCGAGCTGCTGCGGGCGCCTTTCTGGCACGCTAGTGTGAAGATACGCTTGAGTTTTTTCCACGTCGCCACGAGATCGAGCGCGCGAACCGGATTGCCAAACTCCCCATCATCCTCATCGCTGTCATCACCGTTGCTGAACAGGTCCCCGGCTCGTACCGCGAGAAGCTGCTGCTGCTGGCGGAAGAGCTCGCGTTCGCGTTCAGCTTGAGCGATGGATTCTCGATCAGATAACTCCATGAGCCGACGCTCTCGGTGCCGCCGAAGCTCCTGGCGAAGGTGCGGCCACTTCTTCCGGCATAAAAACCTCCGTGTGTGGGTTTGGATCTGCTTGGCTGCTCGTTCCCTTTGACGCAAACCCTCCATGTTCCTTCTCGTCATGAACGATCGGACCAAGCGCTGCAGCTTACTCACACACCGCTCTCGCCGACGACGTGCCAGTCCGATGATCCCCGATTCCAACTTCTCCCGTTCTTGTCGCTCTTTGAAAAGTTTTTGGAGTCGAACTTTCTCGTCGTCGATGCGTCGCGCCTTGTCGAGCTCCTTCTGTTGCTTTCGCGCTTGCTCTCGCTCCTCCCACGTCATTAAGAACGACGGCCTCTTCGAAACCACATCCGAACTTTCCCGTACTGGTGACGACGCACCGCTGAGTGCACTTGTCTCCCGGAAGCCATGTTGCGGTGATGAAGGCGGTTGCGCCGGTTGCCGAGAGCTACCCGGCACAGAAGCCTCCTGGTGTCCGTGCTGTTCAAGCAACTTTCCGTACGTGGTCGTGAGCAGCTCCAGGTCACCCAGCTCTTTCTGAAGGCGCCGCTTGTCGTCCATCAATTCCTTGTTTTCGCGTCTTCGATCACGACGCGTCGAGCGAAGCACGCG
>JAADXI010000857.1:0-13879 GCA_023337615.1 Pythium brachiatum | reverse complement strand
TCGGATAGTACCAGTCCACGCGGAGATTGACGACCAGCAAGGTGCCGCCCACGAGCGTGAACAGAATATGGAAGTGCCAGTGTATGCGATGGTGGTGACGTTACAAGACGACGCTGAGGAGAGCTGTGGTGCGTATTCAATGGGAGCACTTGCTCGTTTTGCTCCGATCATTTCCGCACTGTGTTATTGTACCCCTCCTGTCTTGGCTGCTGTTCGACCGAAGTTGAGCTACAAGTGTACACGCTTATTGTGTCGTCATCTGCACTTTCATCCATCCCACCAAATGATTGTGCGATTTGATCGAATGTTCATATAAGTTGCCTTTTTCACACGCTCTCTCACTCACTGCGTCCACTTGCCGCCTTGGATCCACCGCAGCAGTGCGTGGAAGTCCGCACCAAAGTGGACGATCACCATCCACATCGCGAGCTTGCTCTGCGCGACAGCGAACTGTGTCTCCAATACAAACGCGAGCTGGTGGATGGGCGAGTAGCCCATGCGCTTTCTCAGGATCAGCTGCATGATCGCGAGCGACACGAGCTCCAATAGCGCGTAGAGTGCGATGTCGGAGAACGTTTGGGGGAGTTGCGAGGCTGGGATCGCCGCCTCGTGGACGCAGAAGCGGAGGTTGGGCAAGTGATGCAGAGCCACGAGATAGAGGAGGTAGCATCAGCACCGTGGCCTCGACGTACTCGGTCAACACGGCGTACTCGCAGCGGAGCATCAGATGCGAAGCGTGCGCGTC
Source organism: Pythium brachiatum (assembly GCA_023337615.1). Taxonomy (NCBI): domain Eukaryota; phylum Oomycota; class Peronosporomycetes; order Pythiales; family Pythiaceae; genus Pythium; species Pythium brachiatum. Next base: position 13,134 of record JAADXI010000857.1, on the reverse strand, counting down.
GCCATTGCGAATTCAATCGCCAGGAGCAGCGCCGTCGCGATCTGAGAGTTGCCGCTGAGCATACTCCGCGCCGTGTACAGCGCACACGGCTAGCGCACGGAGAGACGAGTGCTTGAAGGCATCGTCGTGGAAGGCGAGAAACCGCTCGACCGAGTACGCTCCTCGCCGGCTGATTTGGAGGCCGTGGTGTGTCTCCTCCAGTCGACGGAGTGCGCGCCACACAACGCCTAGTAATGCAGCCATCGTTCGAGAAGACGCGAAGCGAAGTGATGCGTTGGCCGCGACGAAACACGGAATGTTGTCGCGGACAAGTGGATAAAAATGGCAACCTAATGAGCTGGTGACGGAACAGCAGTCACGACCATAATGCTGACGTGGATCATAAAAACTACCTAACGTGGTCGTGTTGCTGGAGTGACTCGTTTAGAATGGCTGCATGAAGTGTTCTTAACACAACGCCGCCTGTTCATCCCGTGGCTGGCGGTCGTATGGTGGTTGCTTGCTCATGGATCCACGCGAAGCGAAAGGAAAAGTCGGCACCTATCAAATGCAAGCAATGAGCGTCAGTTTCTGGGCGAGAAATTGGCATGTCAAGCACCTACTATCATGGCAACGTACCGAAATGGATCAGCGAGAACTGGTAGACAATAGCGATATTGGTGAGCAGCTTGATCTGCACGATGATCATGTGCGATTCGAGCGCAAAGGCGAGCTGGTAGAGCGGCGCAAAGCCCCAGCGCCGACGCAAAACCACGTGGATCACGAGCAGCAACAGGATCTCCAACCCCGCGTACACCGAGACGGAGACGATCACATCATCAAACTTGGCAGTCGCCTCGCTGCGAAGGTCGGGGAAATACTGGGCGTTGGGCAGCGACCGCAGCCAGCTCTGCGTCACGACGTAGACCAGCGGCACAAAGCACTTGACGTATGCAGCCAGGATGATGTATTCGTGGTGAAACAGAAGCTGGAGCGTGTCCTGGACGAACTGCGTCTTGCGTTCTAGTCGTGTGTGAGATGAGCAGCTTGCCTGTGAAGCTGGGGCTGGAACGACGGCCGTCGGCAACCACACGGTGCGTGGTTCCGGCAATGTGATGGATGGAAGCACTCGCGAGAGTCGTGCATTAGCTGCGATGGAAAGACGTCGATCGCTTGAGCCGTGGAGTCGCGTCAGTGTATCTGCAACATCAGCCGATGCGTCAAATGACAGCGGTCTACTATCGAAGAGGCGGATGCGGCCAAGCGCGAAATCGTGGAGTTGGTTTGCATTGAGGCAGAGCCACCGCACAGCGGCGAGGAGCTCAAGTGGCAGCGCAACTGAGGATTTCTTCACTTGTTGGTATACTAGTCGCACGCCTACGAGTCGGTGGTGGATGTCGTACAGGGTTTGTGTGAGGTATACGGCGTCAAACCCCAGCACGATGGCCATGGTGAGCAGCCGTCCCGAGCTTTGCATGAACATGGCGACAAACAACGCGTTGAAGGCATCGACGGTGAGCACGGCAGTGATAGGGACCATATCGGGCCAGTGGACGCAGCACTTCGCGGTGACATTCACGAGCGCGACGCGCGTTGCGGGCATCACAACCACGAACACGTACCGGAAGCGTGCGGGGATCGACGAGAAGATGGCGTTGTATGCAGGATACAGGATGAGCAATATCATATTCACGTTCACCAAGCCGGCGAACTGCTGGAAGCGCTCGCGCAGCAGCGGCGTCGTGCGGAGTGCCTCGCGGCCAACAGCCAACGCGGAGAGAGCGATGAAGACGGTACTGCACGGCGCAGCGCCGACCACGAGCGTGAAAGGAACAGGAAAGACCCACTGGTCTGCCACGATCATCAGCGTGCCCGTGTACGCGATAGTGGTGGCGATGCTGATGCCCAGACGCTGCCACGCGGTGATAGATAGCTCCGGGATCATGTGCTGTGCAAGTCGGATCGCGCCTTCACATAGCAGCAGCACAGCCAAGCAGACGCGGCCCCAGAACGTGACGTTGCGATCCCAGCCTTCCGTGGGACTTTGCAGTGGAATCAACTCCACGATCGCGATCAACAGCACTGCTGGCCACGGCGTGAGCAGCAGCACGAGTGCCACGCGCAGTCGGGACGTCGTGCGGCAGTAACTCTCCAGCGCGGCAAGACGCTCGACCGAGTAGTGGCCCTGCTCGCTCACGTACGCGCGGGCCCACCGCGCACGGGCGCGATACCATCGCTCGATCATCACACGGTCGTTCTGATGGATCTGGTGGAATGGTCGAAGCGGCACGAGGAAAGCGGATTTCCTGAGTTTGGAACAGTCTCTTGGCTATTGTTATCCCCCTGATGATGAGATCATCCATCGTATCACTGGAGCCAAAAGTGCCTTCCTGGCTCTTCAGCTTCGAGCCACAAACGAAATGATATCGCTTTCAACCTGAGCGTTTGCTCGTTGTACTGCGACTAGCCTTCGTACTGTTGCTGATGGTGGTTCCACTGCCTTTGCTGGTGGTCGCGGGCGACGCGGACCCGACCGAGTCGATGCCCAAGCGACTGCGTGACGCACTGCTACTGAGGCTCTGGCTTTTGCTGCCCAGACTCGCGCTCATGTCAGGGTACGTGCCCTTGACGTTGAACGTCCACTGCATCTCCTCCGTCAAGATCAGCAGCTGGCCCGACTGCATCTTGCCGTAGCCCGTCGGAGTGAACGACACCACGAAGCTGAGACCGTGTTCACTGCCAAACGGCGGCAGCGTGCCCTCTGAGGGATACACTGTGAACGCACTCGATGATCCGGCAGAGAACTCGGCGTGGAACAGCGCGGGCGCGCGGAACTGGTTGCGCAGCTGAAACGCGACACTGGCGGTCTGGTTGAGCGTCGACTCGATCGCGATCACGTCGTCCACGAGTGGCTCGCCCACGTCCAGCACGACCTCAAAGCGCCACGAGCCGCCCGACTTCTTGCTCAGTACCAAGTACACGGACCCGCGATACGGCCTCAGCGGCTCAAACTGGACAGTGTATGGCAGTGTGTGGCCTCGGGATGTGTCGGGCGTGAGCGGCGTCACCCGCAGACAGCGCTCAATTGCCTCCGGTGACGCCAGCGTGCCGAAGCGCGCGCTGTCAATCTCCCACGTCGCACTGATCGTCTCATCTTCGACAGCAAAGCCCGGCGGCACCGCCAAAAGCTCACACGCGAGCACTTTCTCCAGCGGCTCACGCGCCTGACACGCTAGCACAAATGACTTGGGATGGAGCGGCGCCTCGGCCACACCATGGATCGGATACCGCCACTCGAGCTCCGCGTACTCGTCCTGTCCTTGAATCACAATCTCCGCGTGGGCCTCACACACAAACTGCGGCAGGAACGAGATCGGCACCTGCAGTTGGCCAAAGCCCTCAAGCGCCACGCGCGATTTCTTGAGCAGCATGTCAAACACTGGTGAGCTACCCGCGACTGGAGCCGCATGCCGCTTCTTCGACCCATCGTCGATCACAAGCTTGACGTCCACACGCAGCGCATCCACGAACGGATTCTTAAATGTAAACAGCGACGACGCGGCCTCGTGCACCTTCGATTGGACACGCACGGGCTTCATCACGCTCGGTGCGCGGCCTTTGCCCTTGACCTCAAACTCCCAGTCGCTCACCAGCTCCGGCATGAAGAACACAACGCGCGAGCTCTCGAAGTCCGACAACGATGACGGCGTGTACTCGACGACGACGCTCGCAGTGCCGAACGGTGCCAGCTTGACGACAGACTGGCCGCCCATGCCATCGCCGCTGCTCTTACTCTTCGAACTGCCCACGCTCGTGTTGCTCGAGCTCCCCTTGATGGAGAAGTTGCGCGTATTCGTGACGCGATACTGCAGCCACAACTCCATGTCGCTTGGGTTTTGCAGCATAATCGGCTGTGAACATACGTCTCCCACCGCGCACGCCATGTCTTCCAGCAGTGTCGGCGCTGCCTGCTCAGCGATCAAGTGAAGAGCGTACCAGAACTGGCCAATCTCCTCATTCGAGAAGAGCACGGCGCCATCTTCCGGATCCGACGCTACGTAAAGAGGCGAGAATACGAGCTCGTAGACGCCTGATTGCTTCGCTTCCAACTCGAACGTCGAAGGACCCATCAGCCCACGGCCTTGGAGCTCGATGGAAAAGACGACTACGTGGTCTAGCGGATTTTCCAGCGAGATTGCGACGCCCATCGCCCCTCGCACGGTTGTCTTCATATCCAACGTCGCCTCGGGCGCAGGCGGCGCAACGCTGGCTTCAATCGTATACCATATATACTCGTTCGTCTGCAGATTTGTGAATGTAATCGAGCCAAAGTACGTGCCACTGACGATGGGACTGAAGGTGAGCGCGTACTTGGCGCTGTCGCCGGCTTTCGGCACGACCGCCGTCGATGCTCCGATGACGTCCCGCAAGTCGCTCTCAATTTTGAACGTCTGCGTGCCCGGAGGGTCTGACTTGAAGCTGGTGACGTCAAACTCGTGCACGAGACTCGTTCGCGCTTGACACTGCAACACGACATGGTCTTGCGCAAGTGGCTCCTCGCCAAATCCATTTAACTCGAACTCGAATTGCTGTTGCGTCGACGGATTCACGAGCGTCAAACTCGTCTTCTCTTGCGAAATCCACTTGGGCGCGAACGTCAGCGGGTAGTTGATCGTCTTCTTTGGAGGAATGTGGATGCTCGAAGGTCCAGCGAAACCCGAGCTACTAGCACTCGGACCATACACGGCTTTCAGCGTCCACGCTGCGTCGGACGGATTCGTCAGCGGGATATCTTGCACGATACTATGTCGCGCAGGACTCACAAACTCCAGAAGTGTCTTCACGTTTGGTTCTTTCACTTTTGCGACGAGGTCGTACACGCGCCAGTCCGAGCTCCCGCAGATCGTGTTATGCGAGCGCAGCAGCAACTTACACGTGTACAAACCTGCTGACTTGGGCTGGAAATCGATGAGCACCGCGTTCGGGGTCGCAGAGAGCATGGCGCCAGCACCTCCACCGCCTCTTGGAGTCCCAAGCCGTGCCAAGTGCTTGTTGCTACCACCACCTGCAGTCTTTTCCGATGTCTTGGTCGCGGTAGCGTCGGCGCTGGCTGCTCCCACTCCACTTGCCTCGGTGCGTGCCGTGAATGGCATATCGACGCTCAGCACTGACTGCTTGGCCGCCTTATTGGCTCCTCCACCAGCGGCGTTTGCGGTGTGGCTCACCGTCATTTCGTGGAATACCGGAGCAAAGTACGGCGAATTAAACTCCACGACGTAGGTTGCGTGGTGCGCCTCCTCGCACTTCTTCAGTCCTTCCTTCAACTTCGTCTTCAGCAAACCGCTGGCACGATCCACAAACGTCACGAGCGCCTTGGCCAGCTGCAAGTTCTTTGGAGGAAGCGTGAGCTCGCGATAGAAGTGTGCGCCTCCACCAATACGACCCCCTCCGGCTCCACTAGCGCCTCCGCTACCACTGAGGCCGGGACTGAGCTCACACTGGAACTCGAGCGTCTCGATTGTGGCTGGCAAGTGTGCAGTCGCGTGGATCTCGTACACGAACTCGCCTACCTTCTCGTCGAGAAACAACAATTGGCATTTGTAGTTTCCAGGCACCAGTGGCAGGAACTCAAGCTTGATCGTTGCCGATGACTGGCTGCGAATCGCTACAACAACACCAGCACTACCGCCTCCTTCACCAGCTACCAATGAATTGGGAGCACTGGCCATTGCTGCGGCGCCATACTCTGGCAGGTAGAAAGGCTGCTGTGCCGCGATACACCACGCGTGCTCAGCACTCCACTCTTCTCCATTGCGAGATTTCGTCTGCGCGGAGCTCCGTCTTCCAGCGGGCTGTTGTTGGCCGAAAAACGATCCTGGTGACGAGGACGAAGTAGAGTCCTTTGAAACTGCCGGCACTCCTTTTCCTTTCGAAGCTCCCGTCCCCGAGCCCGCTGGTGCTGGTGCCACAGCCGCTCCTCCTCCATTCACACTGGGCGTGCTGCTTGTCGACATGGGCATCTGGGTCATTGTGAGCTTGTAGTTCGCGTTTGCCAAGAACTGGTTCTCAATGACGAGTTCCTGGACCTTCTTGTCGTACGCATTTGCCTCGATCTGAACGACACGCACAGGCTTTCGCGCCGTGATGTTGGACGCCAACAAGAACACCATCGTCGCGCCACTCGCCGAGTTTGACAGCGTTTCGCGCACAGACTGGAACACGAGTCGTGCGGTCACTTTCTTGGAGAACTTGGGTTTGAAATTCACAACAAACGCCAGCATCTTGCCGGGCTCAAGCGTAACGTGGCTCGACTCGATACGGAAGTCACTCTCTTCGCCACCATCCAGGAACACGTGGTACTGGATCGCGCGGTTGCTGGGGTTCTTCAGCTCGATCGTCTTCTCCATCTCCTGGCCCAGCACGCCCTTGAACTCGATCGTGGCCTTGGGGATGAACTGCGGTAGCATTTGGTACATGTGAAGCAAGAGCACGACCATCTCCCGAGCGTTCATAGCGACCAGGAAACTCTTAGGGTCGATGCCGAAGTCGACACCAAAACAGCGCAGCGCGTGGAGAAGCACAGGCGCATTCTGTTGAATGAGGGCTGCAGAGGACGCGGTAGCCGCGCTGGCTGCGAGTCGAAAGCCACGGTAGTCGCTGGATTCAAGAGAAAGAGTGGGAATATGGGACGCCAGCACGTGAAAGAGAAGCTTGCCGTCCAGTAGGTCGTGGTGCAAGTCGAGAAGTCGCGCTTCAGGGATAACACCACTCGTCGCATTGCTAAGGAAAGCTGTGGAGGCGGCCAGCTTACTCTTCACGTGATCACATATCCACTGGACAAGCACCATTTCCGACTCGCTGTACACGTTGCTCCCCTGACTCGCGCGGCTTGTCAAAGATTGAAGTTGCGACTGCGACTGAGTTGGTGGAGATTTGTCCTTGTCTTTCGATGACGGCGCAGGCGGCGGCTGTGTCACTGACGTTGACGATGCGCTCTGTAGATACTGCGCTGCTTGTTGCGTGTAGCTCTTCTGAGTAATTCGATACAGCAGAAAGCATTTGACAACCTGGTACAGTACCTTCATCCACGCAGAGCCGCTCACCGCCATCCACTCACTTTGCAATGCGTGGCGACGCTGGAGAAACTTCATACTGAGAAGAGCCGACGAAGACAGAATGGCCGGGTCAGCGCGTGGATCTTCACACGCACGCACGTACAAATCCTGTGCCAGCAGGTGCTCCGGCAACACGTCGTGCAGCATGGCGCCATACGACTTGAGAAACTTCAGCAGCTCTGTGTACTGGGCCGTATAGTTAGCGAGCAGTTCCTTCTTCGACGGTCCGCTTGAGTTGTTTCCAGATCCGCTGGTTGTCGGCACGCTCTTCGATCCACCAGAATTCTTGTTCTTATCAACGACGACGCTCCCAACGATTGCGTTCGGCGGAGGTTTCTTCGTGCACACCGTCTCCAGTAACTCGTACAACGGCTTGCCAAGTGAGTCTGCCACGTCCTGCGGGAATTTCGCGATAGGTGTCTTGAGGAAGTTAGCGTTGAGATACTGGACAACGAACTGAATTTCTCGCTCACTAAACGAAGAACATCGAGATGTCTGAGAGGTGTGGAGAAGAGCAGCCGAAGAGATAGTCGAGATGTCGCGATCGACAATGATCGAAGTCGCGTCCACGTCAACAAAACCAGCCATCGAGAGCGGTGGTGGCTGACTCGCTCCTCCACCAGCCGCGCCTGCGGCGTCAGTGGCTGCTTTCTCCTTGAGAAGTTGTCCTTTGTACTTATTCATCTCGGTTTCAGCTTGCTTTTTGCTGATCAAGTAGATCGGGAACTTGAAGGTCGGGTGCGTGTAGTAGCACAACGACTGACCTGGTGCTTCTCCGGAACTAGGCACTCCGTTCGCGGTTTCTCCTTCTGAGCTCTTCTCGACGTGCGCGTGGACAAACTCAAAGTTCGTGAGCAGACAGTTCTCGGTACATCCAGCAATTGGCAGGTAAAACACGTTGCCGTCGGCGTCGAAAAACTCGATTCGCGCATTGAACGCTACACTCTTCTTGCTCAGGAATCTCACTTCACACGGAATCTTCGGACTCGCCATACTCAGAATCTTTCCTTTTGGAAACTGCAGCGTGATCGGCGCCTTCGACACGTCAAGCGGGAGGCGGTACGTCAATTCCAAGTGGTCGTAGCCCGTACTTTGGATGAAAAATCGCGCCACGGACGGAACTCCAAGAGGCACCGTTGGAAGCACGATCTTGTTCTCGCTGAACGACAAGTGGGGGTGGATGCCGATGCCCGAGACACTCACATTGATGTAGAACTGGTCATCCACAAGCAGCGGCACCTCGTCCTCACCGTACTCGACGGCTTCCATCGGCAAGAAACTCACACGGATCTTGACGTCTTCTCCAGGTGCAAGCTCTCCCTTCTCCGGCGCCATGTGAAAGACTACAGTTGCTTGGTTGTTACTCGCCGAAGACGAGCGCTTAGAAGCAGCCTGCGTAGCTGCAGCAGCAGCGGCCGCCTTGAACTTGGACGTGTCGATCTGCCACTTAATTGTTGCACCAGTCGGATCGTTGTTCGTGAGCTGCAGCGTCTTCGTGTACGGCACCTTACGAATTCCCTCGCGCGTGATGACGCAGCGGTGGAATAGAATGACGGCGCTCGGCGAGAACAACACCCGCGGCGCCACTGCACGAGCAAGCAGACGGCACGTAATCGACTCCGGCCGCGCTATACTGGTAGCAACGTGGCCTAGGCCTGCAAACTGAATCGGCAACAATGCGTCATGGTCACCAGGAACGCGCGAAGTAAAGTTCAGATGGAACGATACGGTAGTGTTGGGTGGGATACAGATTTGCCACTTTGCGCACGTCGAGTCGTCTGCATCCTCTGCTGGTCCAGACGCGGCGGCTGAAACTGATGATGAAGGAGCTGGCGTAGACGCATCGGATTCAGAGACAAGCAGCGGCATGAAGACGCTACTGACATCTTCAAGGTGCTTTGTCAGCTTAGACGGAAGCGCGATAGAGAATTCGTCCGAAAGCGTCATCGCCAGATCCAGGATCAAGCACGCAGCGATCGACGAGTGGTTTTCAAGGGACACGACTCGCGGCACGCTGACACCGATGATCACGTCGCCGAAATCGAGGGGCGAGATCTGCGTGATCTTGACCTCAGGTATCACCACACTCGCCAGAAGCGGAACCTTGACGCATTTCCCTCCGCGAAGCTGCAGATTGAGTGTCGCTGCGTTGTTCTCGAGCAAAAGTGGCTTGTGCGGCGACATCTTGAGACTGATTTCACACGAATCCTGCGGCAAAATACTCCCAATTGTTGGCGAAATGGATAATCCCAAGGCGCTGGCGATGTTCGCCGGCTCGACACTCGCGTAGAACACGAGCCGCTGCGAGAATCCTTCTTGCTCGGCGCTTGCAGGATTTGAGAGCACGATTCGCTTCTCCTTGTCCATGCCAACAGCAATGGTCCCGAAGTCGACCTTCTTATCGCGCAGCTGGAATTTGGACTCTGCATACAGCGCCTTACACGACAGTGACGCCTTACGACCGCCGACGACGTCAAGTTGGAACTCACTGACTAGCCACTGCTGAGTGACACTGCCGGTTAAAGTACCATTGAGCGATGGAAGCACAGCGTACGAAGAAGAAGATCCGCTGGTAGAATTCGGCGGCGTGTAGATGACTTGACACCGCAGCGTCTCAGCCGACTTTAACGTCCCACTCGCGGGTACAATCTCGAATATTGGCTTGGTCGAGACTGGCTGCTTATCGATCTGCTTGCCCGCGCCACTCTCCATCCCAGCAACTGTCACAGCCGTCGCGTTGCTCTTCGAAGAATCCGGTCGAAATTTAGAGATAGGAGGCGGTGGCAGGATCTTCCACTGGAACGGCGCAACCGAGTCGCTCGTATTCGTGACCACCAGTTCCATTGCCATGGATGGATTGGTGTCGGTGGAGCTGAACTCAAATGGCAGTTCAGCAGCTGAGAGCAGCACAGCGATCGGTGCGACCTCGGCGACGATCGTGATCTGCCGCGTGTGAACGCCGTTGATCGTCAGGGTCAGTGGCTTCTGGAAGAACTGCTCTTTGCTCGACGAGAAGACCAAGTCAAAGCCTGCAAGCGTGAGCGGCGGGATCACCTGCGACTTGAGCACCGTCTTACTTGCCAACTCGTCCATGTGGTCCTGCTCATTCAGCTGCAATGTCACAAGGATGTTCTGCGTCAGGTTGTTTTGCACACTCAGCGATTTCTTGCCTAGTCCGTTCACGCTCAGCTTGCCGAATTGAATATTCTTCGGCCCACACGCCACCAGTTCAAGCTGATCGAAGCTCAGTGAATGCGCGCAGTCCGCGATCTCCGCCTGCGTTGCCGGTTGAGACTTGAACTTCTTCTTCACGAACTTGTTGTCGTCGAAAAAGTGCTTCTTGCTCTTTCCATTTGGTCCCAGCGACGCCTGGTTTTCTAACCAGAGAGGCTCTGGATTCAATACGAGCTCGCGCGGTAGCTTGAGCATGCGTGGCTCCACGCCCCCTTGGCGATCCATACCCAAATTTGTAGCCACATCTTCCACGACGTCGATCTCTTCTTCTTCTCCGTTGTTGTTTGGCGCAGTCGTCGTCGTCGTGCGTAGTGTGGACACTGTCTGTTTCAGCGCGAGTACCTTCTTCCTGTTCTTGTCTTCTCGCCGCTGCCGCAACTCTGTCACGAACACATTGTACTGCTCTCGGTGCTCTGCGCGGTCCGCCAGCTCTTTGACACAGTAAGTCAGATGTGTGTTGTTCGTCCCCTGGAACTCGTACTCGTCGATCGCTGCGGTGCCGTTTAATGCTGCCAGCTCATACGGAGCCATGCGATGGAATTTGCTCGTGAGCTTGCCCTTGGTCTGCTTAGCATCTTCGGCCAGCATGAACTTGTACTTGGGCTCGAAATCCTTGGGAAGTGCTGTCGGCCCTCCGACGAGATCATGAAAATTTTTCTCTCCAAGCGCTGCCGCAGTTCCCTTCACGTTGATCGGAAACGAGATCACGTCCTTGTTGACCACGATGTCGAGTTTGCACTTGAAGGAGCCGAGCTGAGTCGGCACGAAGCTCACAACGATACTCTGTGACTGCAGCACGTCCAGACGACCGGTGGCCGGCTTGGTCGTAAATTGCGCCAGTCGTGGGATATGGAACGCGACGGGAAGTCCGGACACATTCTTGATCGACACGAGCATATCGACTCGGTCGTGGCTCTTGATGTCGCCGAAGTCAAGCGACTGCGGCGTGACTTCGAGCTTGGGAAGATACGTCTTACCTGAGATCTCGAACGTCAGGTTCTGGGCCTGCATGTCGGCGCACTGGATCGACGCAAACGCACTCAGTACGGCCGGCGGGAATGCACTGGCGGAGCTGCTACCAGAGTCTTCCTGGGACTTGTTTCCTTGCAGACGTAGCTTGCGCTCCAGTTCTTGTAATATCGTCAAGTCGACTTGCCGTGGATGATACGTGAATACTACAGGCACTTCAGCAAATGGCTCCACTCTTCCTTCTGCTGGCTCCACACGCAATTCTTTCCGCCGCTCGTACGCCTCGCGGTCTTCTTCAGCACTGGCGTCTCGCCCTCCGCCACCTCCATTCGCTCCACCTGCAGCTCCACTACCGCCACCGCCTCCAAAATTCAACGTCGTCTGGAATAACAGTGGCAGCGGACCGTTGTTGCGCAGCACAGTCTCGATCACGCGGCTCTCCCCGGCAAACAGCGCACCGAAGAACAGGCTCTGCACTTTCTCGCCGCCCACTCGCTGCAGCAGCTCGACATTGTGCTCCACGACACTGGCGCGCACATCCAGCAGCTTGTCTACGACACACGTGAACGGCGCGAGGCCGAGCGTCTCTGGATCTTCTGGATTATTGCTACTCTCGTCGTCGGGAAAGTACTCGCACACGCGCACACGCACCACGCCCCGCACCACGCCCAGCGCCTTGCCCACGACTTGGACCTGCAGCACGAGCGCTTCCCCGGGCACCAGCACCCCGCCGGTCGGCGTCACCGTCACTGGTGCTTCTATCGCCGCGGTCGTACTGCTGGCACTGGACGCCACGCTGGGTCTGCGGCTTCCACTGGCTGGCCGCGGGCCTGGCGACAGCGCCGCGTCGTCTCCTCCGCCGTCCAACACGTCGATCTCGAACCGTCCAGCACGCGCGCCGACGTTGCGCATACGTACGACTGTCGCGGCGCGGTGGCCCGTGACCACAAGCCCCAAGTCACACAGTCCCGTGTCCAGCTCCAGCTCTGGAAACGACTTGCGGGCCACGAGCGGCACTGTGACCAGCGACCCGTCGTCGCCCGTGAGCTGCAGCGCGTCGTGGACGAGCGCGTGCTCCACAGACCGTTCATCAGCCGCGCGCGCGGGCGTCGGCGGCACAAACAACACGTCGAGCTTGATACTGAGCCCGGGCGGCAGCATCATCGTCGGGTTCGCGGTCGTCGCAAGGTCCTGCTCCTGGTACAACACGTGGAAAGGCGACGCTGGCGCCGGCGGGGAGATGCGGAAGCGCAGCGCGCGGTCGCTGGCGTTGCGCACGGTCAGTAGCGCCAGGTACTCGTGGCGGAACTCGAAGGCGCGGAACTCGACGGCGCGCGGCGCGACCTGCAGCAGCGCGGCCACGCGCATGGCGTGCGACGGCGTGGCCGGCCGCAGCAGCGTCGCAGTCGACGGGTCCATGGCTGTTTATTTGATAGCGTGGATAGGGAGATGTATGGAGAGAGACGCGTCCGCGCGCGGCGCTTCGGGGGCCGTCGGTTCACTCATTCGGGAAATGGCGGTTTCCGCGGGCTGGACTTTTCAAAATGGAGTGGATGTGGACCACACCACCTAAATCTTGTTTGCCCGGAAATGACGCACGAGGCCAAGCTAAGCTAATAGTACCGTAAACCTGAGTTAACAGTAAATGTCGCCCTTTTGTTCCACCACAGAACTACTAAATCTGATACATGGGGATTTCTATTGGCTGAAATCCAAATTATGTGCTATCCTATTGGCTAAAAGCTCCTGCGACAATTAACTCGAAGAGACAATTAACTCGTGTTCTACGGCACGAAGTACAACGAAAGCGGTGCAAACTCGGACAACGCGTTGTATT
>JAADXI010000856.1:0-13884 GCA_023337615.1 Pythium brachiatum | reverse complement strand
TGCGTGAGCTTGCGGTACATCCAGAACGGACCGCAGCGGTCGATCTTGCGAAGACGGCCGAACCATCCGAGCTCGTCGTAGCTCATGCCCATGTCCTCTTCGTCGAGCTGCGAGTGGTCGGCTTCTTCACCAGCGTCCGTGTTCGTCGGGCGAAGCTCAGCTGTCGGAGGCGCCTCGACGACGGTCTGTAGCGTCGGGTAGTTGTACTTGGTGGCCGCCCAGCGAAGCAGTCGCTTCAAGTCGCCCTTGGACACAGCTCCAATTGGGTTCAGGTCGCCGCTGCTACAATCGTATTTGGTCATGTATCCACGAAGAGCTTCATCGACGTTAGCGGAGCTGAGAACGAGCAGGAAGCCGGTCTTCGAGCGGACCCACGGCAAGAGTTGAGCCAACAGATACGCCATGACCATGCGAAGACGAGCTTGGATGTTCTGGAGCGCGAGATCCTGCTGCAGATCGCCACCTTGGGACAAGAAGCGAGGCGTCTTGCCCGTTAGCATGCCGAACGTGGTCACTACGGCATCCACCATCGTGTCCATGCCCATGTTGAGGTGGTACGAGCCGATCTCCTGGGCCAGCATGGTGGCACGCTTGCGTGTGGCCGCGGAACTGTTCTTCGTGCCCATGTACGTCGTGTGGAGAAGATGCGACGCCAGCTCCTGCGGCGTCATCGGCGCGTACGCCTGGCCGGTCTTACCAATAATGCGCTGGACGTCGCGGATCACCAGCTCGTCGCCTGCATTCGCCGCTTCAGTGACGAGGTGGCACATCACGCCGACAATGCAAGCGACGGACGACGAGTCCGCGCCACCCGAGAGCGGTAGAAAGTACCCGCCACCGCCACTGCGGCGCAGGTAGTCCCACATCCAACAGGCCGGACCCAGCGCGATCTCTTCTTCAGGCACGTGGTAGCGGACGTCAATCGGTGGGCTTGGTGCGATGAAAATCTCTGTCTCATCGTGGCACAAGCTGAAGTCCACGAATATCGTCGGCACCACGGTCTTCAGCGAACTCGCCTGCTCGCTGCGGCTGCTGACTGAGCCACGGAATGAACGCACATCGTCCAGATCCACAGTCGCCGTCACCACCTCCACGTCTTTCACTGAGAACTGCGTGCCCTGGGCAACAATGTCACCATTCACTCCGATCATCGAACAGCCATCGTAGTACAGACGACCACCATCACATCCCTGCTGGTTCGCGTACACGTACACGCCGCCACTCTTAGCGGTCGCACCCTTCACCAAATCAATGCGCTGGTTCAACTTGCGTAGCTGGTGGTGCGAGCCAGAGCCGTTGCCGATGATCTCCGCACCCGCCAAGCCCAGGTTGATGTGAGGACTGTCGGGAGTGAACAGCTCCTCACACGTCTCACTGGAACACGACGAGTCCAGTGTAGTGACGATGCCGTACCCGAACGGCACGCGCACTTGGCCCGTGAGCTTCTGGATGGACTTGGGCAGCACGAGGCTCTGCAGCATCTGCTCCTTGTTCTCCCAGTTCACCTTCCACGTCGTGAACCAACGCGTCTCGCGGTAGTTGCCGTCATCTGCGTGGTGGAGCTTCGGGCGAATGAACACGATCTTCTGGTTCAAGCAGAACACGCGGCAGTTGTAGCGCACGCCGTTGTGCATCACAGGCATACCGATGTCACACAGGATGCCATTGGTCACGTCCGACTGCAGTAGCGTCTCCATCGACTCCCAGCAGTGGAAGAACGTGTCGGCCTCCAGAAAGTGGTCTTCGCAGCCGTAGCCGCACACCTCCAGCTCCGGCCCCACGCGGTAGGTGGCGCCACGGGCCTTGGCCTCGCGGATGGACGCGAGGATGCGGTCCAGGTTGCCGTCAAAGTCCAGCGCCCACTGGTTCAGGTTGCACGACGCCACGGTCACGAGCGCGCTCATGATGTAGTAGTGTAGTAGTGTTGGTGTGGCTAGTGAAGAGCAAGTTGTAGAATGAGGATTCGCGACGGGATCTGCGAGGGCGTCGATCCATGGTCTCGAGAATATTGGTTGGCGTGGTGGGAGCCGCTCCGCTGGCAGGGACCAGTGGCTTGGATCGCTCGTGCTCATCGTGCGCGAATGAATCATCCAGGCGTGGCCCGGAGACAGTGGAAGGTGCGTCGCTCCTGTACTTCAACCGCCTCCACTGGGGACATCGCTCGTCTCTCAGGTGGGTTGAGTTGATCGCGCCAAGCAGTCTCACAGTGCTGTAGGTTACTGTACAGTCGCCAACGACTGGGCGTGGTTTCTCCGGCTCCTTCAACTTGAACCAAGGGCTCTCGGTGACGTGACTGCGCATTCACTTGCGCTGGCGCTGCGCCGCGTCACATGGTCTCTCTCCGCCGGCGCGCGGGCCTATCGCAGCCAGCAGTCGACGAGCGTCACCCTGGCGCCGCTGGCTGAGGGGAGATTCGTCCGCAGCTGAGGTCACTGCCAGTGGGGTGCCCTCGTCTGATTTGTTGGGGTTCGAACCGTCCGCTTGCCGTTGAACTTGCGTGGCGTCTGGTGCTGTTGACACATTCGTGTGCAGGCCGCTGACTCGCACTAAAATCTGTGACAGACTGCTGGCGATCCGTCCACAGCAGCAGCCACGCAGCGAATCTGGAGAATCCACCGGCGCTCCAAGGTTCAAGTTGAACTTCTTTTGGCACGGCGGACTGTCCACCTGGCTGAAGTAGCGTTATTGGACCGGTCTCACTAGGGTGAACCGGACTGCGAAAGAGCTACTTCACACTAAGCCGCTCACCACACCAAACGACTCCAGGTTGCGCACGCTGGAAAAATTGAGCGTGGGCCGCTGAAAGTTCCAGCGGTCCACGCTCAAAATTGCTGAAAAAGGACGCACTTCGTCATGCTTGATTCCTCACACGCAACGAAAGAGAGGCAACCGCGACCTCATGCTGCAGTATGAACAATTCAGCCACGAGCGATGGATTTCCACAGCATTCCTTCCATCATGGAAGCTGCCGCCCAGGCAGACGTCCTACATAACGGCCAGCGCGCTGAACAACCAGCCACGAGACGCTACATAAGGTGACGCATCTTGACTCGGGGCATCTGAGAATGCGCCTCGCTGTGTGGGAAGCGAAGGAAAGCTCCTTCCACCTCCTCGGAAGGTCGCCTTCCGCAGCACCAATGGGTTGGCCCGGCTATGGGCAGCCGGTCATCCAGCGGCTGCGTCTGGTTTCGACCAATCAGAGTAGAGTAAGGTCCTTTTGTAGCCATGTGATTGGCCAATATTGCTAGAGTCAGTGCATCTGGCCCATCATTTTTCGAGTTTCGGCGTCGCTTGTCGTGGCGCGGGCGTTGACGACCGCCTCGCGCGGCCATCAAGCGAACTGCGCAGTCCCCGCCCCTGCGCTGGTCGACGCGACGCCGGCGCGCTGCGGCCTCCATTCCTCCGCGTCGTGGATCCGTGGGAACAGAGCAACAGGACGCGAACATCCAGCTTCTAGCTCGCGCATTCGAGACAGCGTACTGCAGTTGGATCCAGGCCCAGGTTCGGTATGAAATGGTGCACTCCCACCGGCACCCGCTCGTCGGCGACTGGGAATGCGTCCCAGGACGACGAGCCGGACATCCCGACGCACTTTGGACGCCTGCTCTCCGAATTGGCGGCGAACGCGACCGACTATGAGCTGGAGTTCGACGGCGCCGGCACCTTCCAGACCGTCGGCTCGCTCGTCTCCATCGCCGGCTGCGTGTTCATCATGACCAGCTACCTTCTCTTCCCGCCGCTGCGACGCTACCACTCCAACTTCGTGATCTGGATCGCGCTCATGGGCGTGCTCTACCACGGCAGCGTGCTGACGCAGACACAGCCCTATGGGTCGTGTTGCTCCACTGCTCCAGTCACACAGGTGTCGCTGCTCGCCCAAGAATTCTACTTTTTCGTGCTCGCGTTCAACTTCTACTACACGACCAAGTACCCGTTCCTGTCCACCAGGTATCTCGTGCCGCTCTACCACATCGTCTTGTGGCTCGTCGTCGGACTCTCTGCCTACATCGCGTCGTCCATGGTAGTCGGTAGCATCAGCTCGTACGGCTTCTGCTGGTTCAGTGGCTTCTCGACAAAGGCCGAGAACACCATCCTGCTGACATTCATCGTTCCGCTGGGAGGCTGTCTGATGCTGTGTGTTGGCTGGTATTTTGTCGCGACCCAGCGCGTGCGGCTCAGCGGCGGCAGCATCCACACGAGTGACGCGCGCACGAATCTCGACACGATGCGTAAGTATCTCGTGTGGAGCTCCATCTACTGGGTCATGGTCTTCCTGCCGTGGGTCGCTCGGCATAAGGACTGGGTGACGCTCAACTCCACTGAAGAGAAGGCTCTGCGGTTTTTCGGCCGCATGACCATGGCCCTCAAGGGTCTTCTGACCGCTATTGTGTGGTCGAGAATCATGAACATGAGCAGCGCGTACAAGGTGTGGAAGAACGGAACGTGGGACGAGTACATGAAAGTCCACGAGGCCACGTGGGTCATGCGTCGCCAGATCCTGTACTACGCCACCAAGGGCATCCAGTACAGTGCGTCACTGACAGCCGAGCAGAGCCAGATCAACGAGGAGATGTTGCGGCCCGGGTCGTCTGTGAGTCGAAGCTCCGGCATGTATCCCTGGGACACTCGGTTAGATGCCTGCCATGACGGTGGCCCCTCTGTGATCTCGTACGAATTGCAAGGTCCTACAACAGATTCCAAGGCCATTTTCCGGGACTTCCATCCGTCCTCGTTTCAAGAAATCCGCCGACTCTCGGGCATCACGAGCGAGAGTTACATCCAGTCGTTCTCGGGTCGTACCAAGGAACGCTTCAGCGAAGGGAAGAGCGGGTCGTTCCTGTACTACACCGGCGATCAGCTCTTCATTTTGAAGACATGTACCCCGTCGGAGCAGCGGTACCTGCTGCAGATTCTACCGCAGTACATGAACCACCTGAGCGACAACCCGAACAGCTACCTGTGTCGCTACGTTGGATGCCACGAGATCGTGATGGAGCACCACTCGGTTTCGTTCATCGTGCTCACCAACATCCTGAACAACACGACAGTGAATGTCGATGAGTTCTACGATCTCAAGGGCTCCTGGGTCGGCCGCTTCCGAGCGCTCACTCGCAAGGGCACCAAGCGCGTCTGTAAGTACTGTGGTCGTGACTACATCGTCGGTATGTCCAAGGAAGGGTGCGAGAGGAATCCATCCTACGGAGGTGGCCACGGTGAGCTCATTGTTGGCAAGGACATCAACTGGGGGAACCGGCGACTACGGCTACCAGATGAGCTGGCGGACCAGTTAGGCGCGCAGTTGTATGCCGACAGTGAGTTCCTGCGACGGATGAACTCGATGGACTACAGTCTCATCATCGGTCTGAGTCGCTACTCGAGCTTCACGTTCGCGTGTTCCGACGAAATTGAGGGTGGTGTGGATCTGAATTTGGATATGAAGCTGTCCAACTCGACCAAGAGCGAGCCTTCGCCCGACGATGGAGGGCTCGGAGACGCCCCGGGCTTTTTCGACACGACGTACGCGCAGGCCGCCTCCCCTGTGCCCTCTCGAGCCCGAGATCTCTTCCCGAACGACGCCACCGTGGTTAGCATGGGCATCATCGACATCTTGACGCCGTGGTCGTTCCGCAAGAGCCTGGAGCACTGGATGCGCGTGTACTTCCAGTGCCGAGACAGGTCGGGCGTCTCGTGTGTGAACCCCACGATGTACGCCGAGCGGTTCCGCCAGAACGTGGTCGACGTCGTGGTCTACGGCCATAGCAAGCGGGACGACCGAGGCTGCACGCGCCAGCAGAACAAGGAATTTATTATGGTCGACTTCGCCAACACGGGCACGCCGATCCTGCTGCACTCTACTGGAGACTGATGCAGTACACGGTGAGCACACACGTCATCGTGCCGTTTTCCCACCGAACGGCCACGCTGCCTGGAGACAACCAAGGCGCCTGTGAGCTGGCAATCAGGGAAACCCCAGCACCTACCGGTAACAACAGACTCACCGTCGCGCTCCGTGTCCCAGAAACACGCCGAGTTGGTGTGGTAGCCGGCATTGCGCTTCTGGAGGACGGTGCAGTTCACTGCGCTCCCGACGATAACGCCCCCCCCCATACAGATATTTATGAGCACTCGGACCATGCAGCAAGTAGGTCTACGCGCCACAAACTGTGAATATGAACAAACGCACCGATGAACTTGAATCCCGCCGAGCCGTTGGCCACGTTCTTGAGGTTCTTGAGGCACAGCGACGAGATCTCGGTTGTCCACGTGTGAACGTCCGACGCATGGTACGACTGACCGCCCAGCACCTTCTCCGGGATCTATAGTATAGGTACAGACATAGCCGCAGAAGTCGAGAGGCAGCGATTAGCTCAGTGGATGCCCGATTGTAGTGCCACGGACCCACTCACCTGCTGCGCGATGTGCTTGACCTCGGCCTGGATCTCACTGAACGCGTACTAGACAGCGGACAGAATCGTCAGTGACGCGTCCAAAGCGCTTGTACTTACGAGGACACGAGCAGCACATGCAGGCGCATACGAGGGTGCCATTCACTGCCTCAGTGTGCCGCTGCGCAGCTCGTCATGTAGCTTACCGCGGCGGCGTCGGCTTCGCTCATGGTGACGGCTTTGGACTTTCGCTTTCAGCTTCCAAGTTCGCGTCGTTAACTTAGCTGAGTCGTATCTTAAGTTCGTTTTCTCGCTCGCTAAGTACGCATGAAGCTGCTGCTTCTTTGACTTGCGCTCCTGGCGACCGACGGATCAAATTCGCGATGGTGTCGGCGTCGCAGCTGCCGCCGGGCGCGAGTATGGGAGCCCATGCAGCCCACGCACACGCATACGGCGCAAGCAACCAGGCCCCGTCGTCTGCTGGCGCTGGCAGCTTCAACCAGTTCAACGCGTCGTCGCTGATGCGCACAAACGGCATGGGCGGCAGTGCTACGGCGTCGCTGGGCGCGAGAAGCGACTTCCTCCATGAGAACTACGGCGGCCTGCGGTTCGCGAAGGAGGCGGATGAAGACGAGAACGACGCCGTGCCGGAGCCGTTTGAGATCGTGCCCTGGCGCATGCGCGAGCGCATGAAGACCATGGATGTGGCGCTGGTGCTGTGTCTGAACATTGGCACGGATCCGCCAGATATCGTCAAGCCAACGCCGTGTGCACGCAAGGAGTGCTGGGTGGATCCGTTCTCCATGCCCGCGCAGAAGGCGCTCGAGACAATCGGCAAGACGCTGCAGTCGCAGTATGAGCGCTGGCAACCGCGCGCGCGCTATCGTCCGAGCATGGATCCGACCGTGGACGACATCAAGCAAATCACTGGGACGCTACGTCGCCATGCGAAGCACGACCGCGTATTGTTCCACTACAACGGCCACGGCGTTCCACGACCGACGCCAAACGGCGAAATCTGGGTGTTCAACAAGAGCTACACGCAGTACATCCCGCTGCTCGTGTACGATCTGCAGTCGTGGATGGGTACGCCGTCGATCTACGTGTTCGACTGCTCCGCTGCGGGCATTCTACTCAGCCACTTCAACGGTGGAGCTGCAGCTCCTACTGGTGATGTACCAGCCGCCAATGGCTCCGGTGGACCCGGTGGCGCGGCGCCGACTGGCTCACAGGGTGAAGCTATTGTGCTGGCCGCGTGTGGAGCGGACGAAATTCTCCCCATGAACCCGGAGCTCTGTGCGGATGTGTTCACGTCGTGTCTGACCACACCAATCACCGTTGCTTTGCGATGGTTCATCTCCCAGAACGAAATGTCGATGTCGCATCTCGACCCGGCCTTCATCGACCGTATCCCAGGCAAGCTCAGCGACCGCAAGACCCCTCTGGGTGAACTCAACTGGATCTTCACGGCGATCACCGATACCATTGCGTGGAACGTGCTACCTCGTGAGCTCTTCCAGAAGCTCTTCCGCCAAGACCTGCTCGTTGCCTCGCTCTTCCGAAACTTCCTCCTGGCCGAGCGAATCATGAAGTCGGAAGGATGCTCGCCGTGCTCGTTACCACCGTTGCCCTCAACGAACCACCATCCCCTCTGGCGCTCGTGGGATCTGGCAGTCGAGATCTGCCTCAACCAGCTGTACAAGATCTCCCACCCCTACCCGTACGCTGAAGTCAGCTTCCAGCCATCGCGGTTTTTCGCCGAGCAGCTCACGGCGTTTGAAGTCTGGCTCCAGTTCGGCGCTTCGAACAAGCCACCCCCGCAGCAGCTTCCCATGGTGCTTCAAGTGCTGCTCAGCCAAGTGCATCGTCTGCGTGCGCTTGTTCTACTCAAAAAGTTCCTTGATCTCGGGCCGTGGGCTGTGAATCTCGCGCTCTCTGTGGGAATCTTCCCCTACGTGCTCAAGTTGCTTCAGTCTCCAGCGAACGAGTTGCGCCAAGTGCTAGTGTTCATCTGGGCCAAGATCCTCGCACTTGATCCGAGCTGTCAAGTCGACCTGGTGAAAGAAGACGGCCATACCTACTTCGCTACTCACCTCGCCGCCGGCGTGCAAGCTTCTGGAGGTGCGAGTCCGCACGGATCGACGATGCCGTCCGAGCAAAAGGTGATGACGGCGTTCATCCTGTCGGTGATCTGTGGCGATTTCCCACAAGGACAGAAGAGTTGCTTGCAGCTGCAGCTGCATCGGACATGCGCCAATGCGCTGTTTGATGGGAACGACGAAGTGCGTCGCTGGATTTGTTTGTGCTTAGCGAAACTATGGGAAAACTGTGAGGATGTCAAGCGCGTCGCAATCGAGGACCAGTTGCCCAAGATACTGAGCATGCGACTCCACGACGATCGACCTGAGGTGCGCGCAGCTGCTGCGTACGCGTTGGGATCGTTGCTCGGATTGCAATTTGATGGTAGTCTGTACAGCCCACAAACTGACAGAGCTCAAGTGGACGAGCATCTGCGTCAACGCGCGCATAGCGACATTGTCATCGCCGCTGAATTGCTGTGGGGATGCCAAGATGCATCTCCTTTCGTGCGGCGTGAGAGCGTGCTGGCGCTGGCGAATGTCGTGCTACACACTTACCACCAACCTCGGTTTGAGATAGTCGCCAAGAGCTACAAGAACCGATCAAGCAGTGTAAGCAGCCAGCGTGAGGCAACTCAAGGCCCAACTTCAAGTGCCGCTGTTGTTTCGTCTGAGTACGAGCGACCTACTCAACAGCAGCACCATAGTGCAGCACGAGGCCACGAGGCAGCGCAGTCCGAAAAGGTATATCCGATCGGCGAAGGTGTTGACGTGGAAAGCGACCTGGTCGACAAGGTCGGTGGCGACGCAAAATACTACGCCCACGTTTGGCATGTGCTGAAGCAGATGCAAGCGCACGATCCGTTTCCCCGAGTGGTGGATGGCGTGAAGCTGATCGTGAGTCGTGTCAACGCGGCGATCTTAGCGTCAGCGAAAGCACTGGAGGCCCGTACCGAGGAAGAGAGCGTGTCCAGTAGCGTGGGTTCGACTCAGTCGACTACTCCAAGATCTGGTGGAGGCCTTGCGCACCCTATTCAGCGCGAGGGCTCAGCTCCACAACTGGAAACTCACCAAAAGCACCCACCGATGGTTCCTAGCGAGGCGCAGGAGCGTGCGAGAATGAGTAGCCGAGCATCCGTTGCCAATGACATGCCCAGTGTAGGAGGCGGTGGCGGCGGTATGATGCGACCGACCCAATCGGTTGGCAACTTCCGAGCCCAGTACCAAGAGGACCAGCTCACAGGTGCTATTCCGCCAGAGCAAGCCGCCCGCGGCCACCCAGCATCGATGTCTTCCAGTGGTCGTCCCGTCCGACTGAACCAGACGATGTTGCGCGATGGAGGAGCCGCAACAGACCCCACCAGTGCGAATATGGGCAGTCGTTGGAACGGCCGGCCGATGGCGGCAGTGCCTCAAACTGCACCTGTTCATCTCCCCACGCATGGACGACAACCGGATTTCCCCAAGGCACTCATTTCGACGCTGTACGATCGCTACAAAACCCATTTCAACGAGTCCATCTTGGAACCTGGAAATGAGGATGATGACCCGCTCAGCGAGAAGGGCGGAGAGAAGCTGGAGCGTGTGCGACGCTACGAGCGAATCCGCAAGGCAGCTCTCAAAATCGCGCCTGGATTTTCAGCCCCTGCGGCTGCCCCACCGAGCGCAAGCTCTTTGTATGGAGCGACTTCGTCGTTTTCGGCAACTGGAATGTCGACCTCGAACATGATGCCAGGCGCGCCGCTTTCCAGTTACTCGCAAGGATCGATGAGCTCACGGATGGGCGGTGGAGACAAGTACGACTCGAAGAACTTCACGATGACGTTGCGGCAGCGTGCAGTGCTCAACAACGACGCAGAAATGACGTCGCTCTTGCTCTTCCATCCGTACGAGAAGATGCTGCTCGTGGCCGATGAAAAAGACCAGATCTCGCTGTACAACTTCGAGCGCAGCGAGAAGAAGGCGCTATCGTTCGGCAACAAGAACCCCTCCGGGTACGCGCCTGCCTACCCCTCCTGCACATCTACTGATGCTCCGTACTCATAATTGTGTTTGTATGCAGGTCACGTCTGACATCGCTGTCTTGGATCAACGAAACGGAAGAAAGCCTGCTCACATGCGGCTCGGACGACGGCGTCATCCGCATCTACCACGGCCTCCACTCGCCACAACCAGCATCCCAATCGCCCAAGCTGCTGACTGCATTCGAGGCAGTGCCTGATCTCATTCCCGGAACCCGTGGCTCGGGTCTCGTGACAAACTGGCAGCAAAACGCTGGCATGTTATACGCGGGCGGCAACTCGAGTGTGCTCCGCGGCTGGAACATGCGCCAAGAGCGATGCGCCTTCAGCATGTCGACGGAGACCGACTCGTGCATCACGACGCTCACCAGCGACGAGACCGTGAGCACGGGGCTTGTGGTCGCTGGCTTCGGCGACGGCACCCTGCGGTTATTTGATGCTCGCGCGTCTCGCCCCGAGTTTACGATCAAGAGCGCGATGAAGGAACACTCGTCGTGGGTCGTGCAGACGCACCTGTACGCTGGCAAGAGCGAACTTGTCTCCGGCTCGGTGTCGGGTGAACTTAAGTTCTGGGACTTGCGCTACCCGAAAACGAGCGTACGCTCGCTCGAAGCGCACCGCTCGCCCATGACAGCGCTCGCTGTCCATGACTACGCGCCGATCTTTGCCAGGTACGAACTTGCTTTATGCTCAGCGAACTGCTTTCCATTTCTGGGTAGATGGCTCACATGTTTCGTTGCGGCAGTGGTTCGCACAACCAGTTCATCAAGGTCTTCCGCAACGACGGGGAGCAGCTCGCGCTCATCCGCTACCACGAAGGCTTTTTGGGCGAGCGCATTGGTCCGGTGTCGTGCCTCGCCTTCCACCCGCATCGCCTGTTCCTCGCTGCCGGTGCGACCGACTCGGTCATCGCGATCTACTCAGCGGAATCTCAATAATAAGTTGCGAGAACACTTCACATTGATGAACAAAGCTATGCATGTTGTCTCGGGTGGTTCGTGCAACTCATGAATAATGTCTGCTGCTACAGTGCGGCCAACACAAACGTGGTTCACGGCCAGTTGGAGGCTGGGAAACGATCGCGGTCGTGCTTCGCGTTGAAGTCGGTGTCGAGGCTCACGGGCACGATGCCGTGGGCGTTCAGGTGCGTGTGCGACGCGTAGTAGTGGAGCTTGATATGCTGCATGTTGATCGTCGGTTTGATCTTTGGGTGCTGGTACAGGTCGCGCACGTACTGCAGATCCATCCACACCAATCAAACAACACAGTTAGTCAAATCAACTCT
This sequence comes from Pythium brachiatum, assembly GCA_023337615.1. Lineage (NCBI taxonomy): Eukaryota > Oomycota > Peronosporomycetes > Pythiales > Pythiaceae > Pythium > Pythium brachiatum. The sequence continues at coordinate 2,114 of JAADXI010000856.1, read as the reverse complement.
GGCAGATAGATACAAGGAATGGGTGCTGGGACGTACGTTGCTCAGGTTCGGGTAGTCCTTGATGTGCTTCTTGCTGGTCTTGAAGTGCACAAAGTACACGTCGTCGAAGCGGATGAGCGTCATGAACAGTCGCAGGTCGGCCTCCGTAAATGCGCTGCCCATGAGGAAGCGCTGCTTGCTCAGAATACTCTCCACGCGGTCGAGCGCCGCGAACAGCTTGGTCACGGCCTCGTCGTAGGCCTCCTGGGTCGACGCGAAACCGCACTTGTACACGCCGTTGTTGATATCGTCGTAGATCCACGCGTTGATCTCGTCGATCTGCGCGCGCAGCTCTTCTGGGTAGTAGTCCGCCGTCGACGGCACGATCTCGTGGAACGCCGTGTTGAACATGCGGATGATCTCCGACGACTCGTTCGACACGATCTTCTTCTGCTTCTTGTCCCACACGATCGGCACCGTGTAGCGGACCTTCTGGGACGTCACCAGCTCGTAGATATCACGCGCAAACTTGGTGTTGTTGATCACATCGGGCGTCGAGTCGGCCGAGCTGTAGCTGCCAAAGCCCGCGGGTCCGGGCAGCGTCGGTGTGGTCACAGGGTCCACAAACGCCCAGCCCACGTGCGCGTCTTCTGGGTCGTTCGGGCGCGTGCGCTGGAAGACCGGGTGTACCGTGGAGACGCTGATGATGTCCTGCAGGCCCTTGAGGTGGATCATGGCGAGGCAGCGGTTGGCCCACGGACACGCCAGCGAGATGTACAGGTGGTAGCGGCCGGCCTCGGCGGGGAACTCGGCGTCGGCGCGCGGCTCGATCCAGTTGCGGAAGACGCTGGGCTCGCGCTCGAACGTGCCCTTGGCGGAGGTGGCGAAGAAGCCCTTGCTGGTCATGGTGCGGCGGTGGAGGCGGAGGTGGAGAGGCGAGCGCAAGAGCGAGAATGAGGAACGCGAGAGCGACGCGAGCATCGGTCGAAGGCGGTCGGCGGAGTTGGAGAGAGAGGCTTCGACAATGATCTCCTCGTCGCGTGAAGATCCCGTAGGCCAGTGTACCACTTCAAACGGATTTGTACCACAAGAGGGGTACATCATGCCGTAAGCATGGCCGATGTACCAGGGATTATGCTGGAGAGCGAGCCAATCAGAGCACGGCGAATCTCAACATCATGAAAGCGATGACCAGCAACGGCGGAATGCGGAATGCGGAATGCGGTGACGGCCAGGCAGGCAGCAACGTGCGGACCTCAAGCAGTTTGATACTGTACGAGCAAGTTTCAAATCTACTGTATTGTTGACGTTCTACTATAGTTCAGGTGTAAGGCTGGTATTTATCCCAGCGGAGAGGCCTCGCATGAACGATCTTGAAGTTGGGGAGAAATCGTAACTCTACAAATAATTTTGTGGGACGGGGTCTGCAATCCTCGATATTGGCTTATCTAATTACGTATCCGATATCACAGGTAGTTCAATTCAAACTGGCAAACCGCATAAGTTACCTTTCCTGCAGCTTGTTCCGCAATAGTTAACCCCTTGCAAGTTGCACGGGGTTAACTATCAAGTTGCAACGGACGAACCTCGAGCAATCGGCACAAAGAAAGATGGATGCGACGCGGAAGAGCGTTGGCGCCAGCGCGCCGTGGTGGAAGCCTCCTGGGCTCGCGGACGTGTCCGGCGTGGAGATACTCAACGCGTCTGCGTCGCTCTCTGCGGCGGCGGGTCTGCGCGCGGGCACGGCCACCAGCGGCAATGGCAGCGGCAATGGCGACTCCACTGGAATGCGACCACCGGTGGTGCACCACGCCTCCAAGGTCGTGGAACGCGCGCTCGTGTACGTGGCCATGCCCAACGCCGACCACCTCGCGGCGCTGTACCAGCTGACGCGGCGCATGAGCACGCACGTCGCGATCTTCCCCACGCAGCACACGGCGCTGTGTCTGCGACTGCTGGACGTTCTCGCCGAGCACACGCTCGCTCTCACCAAGGCCTCGGAGCTGAGTGCCAATGCTCCTGCTTCTGCTGCTGGGGGGACCACCAGCAGTACGACCAAGGCACTGAATGCGGTCAAGATGGCCGAGTTGCAGCAGCTTCTGGACGCGCTGTACCTCTTCTCCAAGGGCACCGCC
>JAADXI010000855.1:0-13886 GCA_023337615.1 Pythium brachiatum | reverse complement strand
CCGCAGGCTCCAGCACGCGAAAGAGGAGAGGACCGCGGCGGCAGCTCCCCTTCGGATCGGCAGCCGCTCCTCCTCCTACACACACAGCTCCTGGAGTCCATGCGCTATCCAGTGTAGAGCACTGACGCTGCGGTCCTCTGTGTGAGGTCGTTGTATGAATCCCAGCGTCGGACTGCACGAGTTCAAGCCGTCAGACGATGGCGCACGATGCCGCGATGCCACCTGTGGACTCAACGAAGTCGCGAGTGTTGAGTCACTCCAGCGGCAGCTCCATAATACTATACTACGACTCTACGAGATGCGAGTGGGGTCCTGCTACAGGACAGGATGTGTGACAGATCCTGGCGCTCCTCAGTCATCAAATCGTGTTCAAGGATCGGCGGAAACAGTCGGCACGTGCGCTTCAGCACTTCAACGTCGAGTGCCCGCTTAGGAATCAGCTGGGTCTCCACTACTGCATCACAGCAAGCTCACCAGAAGCCCTCAGTGACTCCATGACAGCAACACCAACCTCCAGGGCGGACTGAGCCCCGCAGACAGCGACTGTCTTCCTCTCATTCTCCAATTTACAACCACAAGCCCAAGTCTCCTCCTCTCCTCCTCCAGCCTCAAGATGGTCTCGTTCTCCACGCTGCTGCTTCCGTTCGCTGCGCTCGCGGCTGCTGTGCTCAACACGGCCACAGTCTCGGCGTCCACGCCCAGCTCCACCGGCACGAACAACGGCTTCTACTACTCGTTCTGGACCGACGGCGGCACTGTCGTGACCTACACCAACGGCGCTGGCGGCCAGTACTCGGTCAACTGGACCAAGGGCAAGGGCGGCAACTTCGTGGGCGGCAAGGGCTGGAACCCGGGCAGCCGCCAGACCATCAAGTACTCGGGCTCGTTCCAGCCCAACGGCAACAGCTACTTGGCTGTGTACGGCTGGACGCGTAACCCGCTGATCGAGTACTACATCGTGGAAAACTTTGGTACGTACAACCCGTCAACGGGCGCCACGAAGCTGGGCTCCGTGACCAGCGACGGCAGCGTGTACGACATCTACACGACCACGCGCACCAACCAGCCGAGCATCGACGGCACCAAGACCTTCAAGCAGTTCTGGTCCGTGGTACGTGAGACTGTGGCCTGTTGTGGACTGGGTGATACTGTATATGAGACCGTACTGACGTGGGATTGTTTGTGATCTATTTTATCAGCGCCAGGCCAAGCGCGCGAGCGGCACGGTGACCACGGGCACGCACTTCGACGCGTGGGCCAAGGCCGGTTTGAAGCTCGGCACCGAGTTCAACTACCAGATCCTCGCGACCGAAGGATACTTCAGCGCCGGCTCGGCGTCCATGACTGTGAGCGCCGTCAAGTCGCTGCGTGAACTCGCGGCCGCCGGCAACTCGACGCTCTAAGTAAGCGACGCAGCGCCACTCGTCCGCAATCGGATCTCCTTACTGCAGTAGTGTCGGTTTAATTAACGTACCAAGTCACTGTCAAATTTCACGACCACACGCGTTGCGTGGTCGCCGTGGGATCATCTGGGATGTTGAAGTTCCTGAGCCACGAGCTCACTTGTGAGTAACAGGCGCCGGTGTCCACGTGGCCACGAATCTTCAACTTTCCAGTGCAACAGTCGGAAGATCGGAGACCGTCCACCTACTGGAGTCAGTACAATCACAATCACATGCGTCAAGTCACAGAGGCCGCATCAGCAGCGGAAGCAAGCTGTGTGGCCACTCGCTTCATAGTCAAATCTCCAACAGCACAAGATAACGTGTAGATAAATGCCACAAAACGAGATAAAGAGAGCTACGAGAGGAGCTGCCAGCCATCGCGTGCGCTTAGACGGTGTGGTGGATCAGCGACGACACGCGCTGGCCCATAAACGGAGGCGCCGCGTTGAAAACCTGCTCGTCCTCACTGTTCCAGGCCTCGTCTCCAGACATAGAAGCCACGCTCTGGTCGTCCGCATCGGAGACCTCCGACTCAGCACGAGACGCTGATGCAGCATAACGCTGCGCAGGCCTGTAGGCAGCACCGCCTCGGCTCAGTGGCTTCCCTCGCTGAGCCGCCGCACTGGCGTCCTCACTGTCGCTCTTGTCTTCCGACTGGCGGTCAGCATCCATGTCTTCTGTCTCGTTGGTTCGCGCCGACACGCGCGTCTCTCGCTGAGCATCGTCTAGCTTCCACGCGTCCAGATTCTCAAGAGGAGAAGGCGACTCGCCCGCCTTTGTAGGATCCAGAAACGCCACGCGCAGTGGGTGGTGGGACGGAGAGATCAACGACATGGCCGAGGCTTCCGGGGAGCTGCTGGCGTGGACAGGGTCCGACTGTGACGCCATGTTGTGGGCCAACACTGTCGGGGCAGTGTGGGGCTTCACCATCGCCCGGTGTCGGTGGGATTCCTCCAGCAGATCCTCCACGTTGTCAGTACGCGGCAGCTTGTGGCTCGCCATCGCGTCCCGATTTCCGTTGTCGTTTTCAGACTCTGGTAACGGCGACTGGATGGCTTGAGCGAGGACACTGGACTCTTCCAGCACCAGTGGCTCTGTCTCTTCCGTCGAAGACGACACTGCAGGCGAGTCTCCACCAATGGCAACTGCCAGACCACTTGACTCCTTAACCATCTCACGTCGATCACCCGCGACGCGTGACATCGCTGCGTCTCCAGGCGTTTGGCTGCGCTCCTCGACGCCGGACGTCATCTCTTGACCGCCATCGTCAACGCTCTCTGGCTCACTCGGTTCTGCCAGTAGATTCTTACTCGTCGTCGCCCACGCGCTCTCGCACTCGACGAGATCGCCTATCGGCGGAACCGCTCGGTCTGCTGTCAACTCACCGTCGTTGGTACGCTTCGACGGTGGTGACAAGATGTCCATGCCCTCCACGGTCTCCACTTTGCGCTTATGGGATTCTTTATCAGACGACTCCTGCAGATCTGAACTGCGAGTCTCCGACGGCTGTGTCGGGGCCGAATACACCGCATCAAACGCTTCCTCACCATCAGCTCCGACTGTCTTCGCCGACAACGGCAACGTCTTGGTCGTTTCTCCATTGAGATCACCAGACTGCGCGGTCGTCTGGTCCTGCTGCTGGTGAGGAGAGTCGGAGGTCGAGACCACCGCTTCAAACGTCTCAACGCCATCCTCATCGACATTCTCTTGCGAGTAAGGCAGCGCGCGGACGGCTTCGTAGGTCTCCACGCCGTTGCGATCGATCTTCACAGGCGACAGCGGCAGGCGTGTGTGGTCGTAGTCCGCAGTCTCCTCTTGCTCGCTGGTAATCGCCTTGGAGTGGAACCACAGCCATCTGGGCACCAGCTTTCTGCCTGTTGATACCCCAAAGCGCGCGAGGCGGTCCAGCCGCAGGATGTGGAGCACCGCCAGACACCCAGCGAACACGCTCTCACGCGTGTCCACGATCGCCTTGGACAGCACGTTCATCTTCGTCTCTGGCTTCGTCGCAGCGTCCAGCTTCTGGCTCCGATTAGAGACTGACTGAGGCCAATCCATACAGACATCCTACAGTTAGAGCTACAGGAGCAGAGCCGCCTGTGACACCCAGTGTTTCTTCTTCATGGTGAGCAACGTCTCGTCCCGTGAGTTGGTTCATAGCGGAGACCGTCGCTTGAGGATTGGATTCTCACACGTCGCAGGTGTACCATCGAATGGGTACAATCCGGGACACGAAACGACGCGAGTCTCGGGAATGACAGACACATCCACGGACGATGGCGTCCGTACGTGTAGCTCCTCGCCGCAGCGGCGTCAATGCGATACGTCGCGGCAGTGCGTTCGTCTCACCCGTCGTCAGCAGTGATAGTGATACTAGTGATGGAGAACTGGAGACCCAGGACTCACCGCCACGACGACAATCGCGGTGGAGCCGCGAGAGCAGCAGCAGCAGCAGCGAGAGCAGCGAGACGTTCAGCGTGGACGAGGACGACGTCCACGATTTAGAGGCGATGACGGACGCGTACGAGGACTTTGTGAGTCGACGGGTGTCCCCACAGCAGCGTAAGCGGTCCTCACAGACGAGCAGCCAGCCGTCGGTCGCGAAGCTCGATCGGCTGCGTCGCATCTTCCTCAACATGCCGGCCAAGCCAGCAAAGTCTCCAAGGAAGGAGAAGCTGAAAGACAGTAAGAGGCATCAACAACCACAGAAGACAGGGAAGAAGAGCAATAGCCACAGCAGCAGCAGCTTCGAAGGGACGAACAGCAATAGCAGCGGCGACGAGAAGGAGCGAGACATGGCAGGCACCCGCGTTGGCCAGACGCCGCCGTTGACGCTGCCGATCGACCACCACGTGAAGACGCTCAGTGAGCAGGTGAAGCGGCTGGCGAGGACGCACAATGCGCGTACGTGGTGGATATTACGGCTGTCAGTGACGAGTAGGAGCTGAGTTGACTGGATGTTAATTAATGCTGTAGATGCCCAGCAGTGGAACGCGATGCTGACGCAGGCCATCGCCGAGCTGCAGTTCGTCAAGCAGCAGGAGGAGCGAGCGCTTCAGAGCCACGTCCAGCTCCTGCAGGAGGTGAGTCCCCCTCTGTGTGTGTCTTTGATGCCATTAGCTGGGTACCTCACTCGGTATCTGGCTGTTTGTTCGTAGAGCTACGCGCTTCGCCTTGAGGTGTTTGAGCAGCAGTACCGGGCCAAAGTTGCTGAGATTCGCGACCAACTACAGCAAGAAATCGCACAACACCGCCAACACAGTGACCTGGTGATCGTCACGACCGCCCAGCGGCTACAGGAGCAGGCTCAGCAGGTGCTGCTGCAGACTGACGGCTGTGGCAACCAGGAAGACTCGAAGACTAGTGACGACGCGACTATGACGCTGGTCAAGACCAACCAGTTCCTCCAGCGTCAGCAGCAGCGTGAGGACGCGAGACGAAGCCGTCTGCAGCCGCCTGTGAAGGTAGAGAGCGAGTCTCTGGCTTCGAGTGGCTTGTTATCGCCCGTCTCGAAGCAGCGCGCGAAGCTCAAGATGCTGGAGCAGAAGCTGGCGTTGTTCCCACGCGAGACTGTCGAGCGAGTCTCACGTGCGATGGACAACCAATACCGAGAGCGGCGCAGTCGTGGGGATAATACGAGTGCAGTGGCAGCTGTGCTGGCCACGGCTCACTCGCCTCCGTCTCCCAGGAGGAGTGGGGAGGACGGACTGCAGCCGACACCGCTGTCGCCACTGCGGAAGCGGACGTCGTACTGGCACAACGGCATCTCCCGTGAAGCTCCCAGTGATCGACAGTCAGGAACTGAAGCGTCTCGGCCTCAGCAGCGACCGACGTCGGCTCTCAGCCGCCGTTTCTTGAGGCCAGATGAGGAGAAGGAGCTGCGGATGCTGCGCAACAGCATCGGACTTGCGAAGGACTGGATGGAACAGCACAACAGCCACGCGCCGGGCTAGCGATATAATAGAATAGAATCTCCACAGTAAATATAATTCGTATTGTCGCTCCACATCTCTCGAGTCAAATGAATGGGAATGGGAAGGAATCTACGCATTGATCATGGCGGCGATGCTGGCGAGCGCGGCCTTGTGGCGCTTGCGCTCGATCAGCATCACGGTCGTGTGCTTGTTGCTGGTGACCAGCGTGTTGGTCGTGTCGCGCTCGCGCTCGCCCAGCGGCGTCTCGAACGTGTACGCCAGCTCGGCCTCGGCCTCGAGGAACTCGTCCTCAAAGTTCACAAAGTACTTGGCGGTTTGCTCGTACTGGGTCTTGGCCTTCTTGCCCTTGCCCTTGCCGGCAGCGGGCGCAGCGCCGCTCTTCTCCATCGTGCAGCTCGAGAGCAGCAGAAAGTAGTCAAACTGGAAGCTCTTGCGCAGCTCCAAAGTCTCCTCGTTGTCGATGGCCCACTCGATGTCCTCGTGCAGCGCCGAGTGCAGCGGCGGCACGAGCTGGTACGGCAGGTTCACCATGCGCTGGTTGAGCACGAGCGCCACCGACTTGGACGCCAGCAGCGCCTTCAGCCGCGCGGCGTCGCTCGCCGGGCAGCGCTTGGTCGCGTACTGCAGCACCTGCGCGAGGCTAGCGTCGTCCTTGTACCGCTGCAGACTCAGCGCCGTGGTGAAGCCGTACACGTCCGGCTCACCCTCGGCGCACACCATCGTACCAACGGAAACCTGGCCCACCACCAGATCCGCAAGTCCCGAAACGTTGAAGGGCTGCGACGACGGCAGGTACGGCAGCAGAAACTGCTTCACGCTGTGATAGTGCTCCTCGCGCGAGTCCTGGAACACAAAGTCCACGGACACCGTGCGGTCGTCACCACCAGCGCCGGCGTTGGGCTGCGCGCCGTCACCGCCGTCCATGGCGTCGTCCTCGTCCTCGTCGTCCTCGTCATCGTCGTCGTCGTCGTCGTCCGCGTTCATGTTCTCGGTGAACGTGAGGTCGTCGTCCTCGTCCGAGTCGCTGTCGTCCGAGTCCGACGCCTGGCCGTTGGCGTTGGTGTTGCCGTTGGATGGAGCTGGCGCGCCATCCGCCATCTCGGCGTCGTCATGCTGCTTGTCGCTGTTGCGGCCACGCTTCTGGGGAGGCATTGTACGCGCGTGAGGGGTTCCTAATGGAGAAAGGAGCAGGAAGATGCTGGCGGCTTTATGGTCGCCAATCAATGGCCGCATGTGAATGGACCCATTGGCTGAAGGGACGGTGTTCTATATGGGGTGGTGACGGTAATGAGCGGGTGCCTGTGAAACATGATATATGTTGGTGGTGGTGGTTTTATACGTTGGCTTTTGTTGGATGCAGCCAACTTTTTGGTGTGACCAGACCAGCATGATCCCGCCCCCGTATCCGTTTCCAGTCAAATGGCCGGCGCTCTTCCAGCAGCAGCACCAGCAGCAGGCGGCGCAATGGCTAACGCCCTACACGCAGATTCTACCTCGTCATGTGATCGCGGGAAGTGCTCCTTTCCCAGTGCCCGGGTATTCTGCGGCACCGCCGTATCCTCAGCCAGAGTCCCCACCACCGATCGCCATGCATCCGCCGCGAGTGGATGTGTCATGGCAAGAACAAGCATCAACCGTTGACCAGTATGCGTGTGAGAGCATTGGAGAAGATGAATCTGACGATGATGACTACGAGTACGGCTACGTGCTCAACGACGACTGGCGGCAGTATCTCCAGGACAACGTCCTCTCCGATGACGAGTCAGGGGAGCATCACCATGCACAACAAAGGCAACACCAACACCAACACCAACACCAACGAAGCAGGAAGCCCGACACGCAGCAACCCAAGCGGACGCGCGGCAGCAAGAAGCATCAGCCGGCGACACTCGCGCATCGCGCACCAAGCCAACTGGAGCTCGCGCTGGATACAGCGCGAGAGCTGGAGCGCCAGCGGCGGCAACAGCGACTCTCCCCGATAACGACCGTGGAGGATATGTCCTCTGCGCGGGAAGAGGCATCTTCCCGCCCGCGCCACGTGGCCAACTCAGCAGCCACCGCGTTTACTGGATGCGATCCAAAGACCGAGCGGGTGCCTGGACTTCCATCCGGAGAAGACGACCGCCACTCGTCTTTACAGGTCGTGGAACACCTCGAGGCAACACTGCACGTGAGCTTCGAGGCGTTTTGTGACAACAATTCGCCAGCTGTTTGGCCGCAAGGAGCGTCATGAGCGCTCTCCTAAATCCGAAATTGAAGTGGGACGTGGCTGCTCTCTGGCAACTAAAACCCAGTTCAAGCTGGTCAACCTCCGTTTTCCGGCGTAAGATTGGCTATTCGGGGTTGTCCACAGTAAAATAACCCGGTTTTTACAGGAACTGCAGGTGGTTTCTTGATGCTTTTTTGGTTTGTTGCGGGGAATTTTTTCTTCCTTCGATCTGTTCCTCTCGCTCCTCTGCGCCAGTTTTTCCTTCTGTTTGGTTTTGGTTTGTTGGGGGCGGCGCCACTGCCGCGCTTCGATGGAAAAGGCGAGGAACAGTTTTGGTTTCTGACATCGTGAACCAGCACAGCGGCAGCGAGAGTAAGATTCAGCCACCAGCTGCACAATAAACAAAGGACGCCACGGAAGAAAGTAAATAACGATCGCGCGCGGCTGAGCCTTTGAGTGAAGGGGGAACGAAATCACACGAGCACGCGGAACAAAGAGCGCGGAAGCATCCACCCGAACGAGGCAGTGGAGGGGACCGACTGAACGCCAACAAAACCAACACTTTCAGAGATGAATATTGGCCAAATGAAGGACATCTCAAGTGCGAACGGCATGAGCGGCGGCGGCAACAACGGCGGCAACAGCGGCGGCGCGACCACCACTATTCCGTCGCTCAAGCGCACGCTCAGCGGCGGCGCGTCCTCGGGCGTGGGCGGCCACCCCATCGGCGTCGGCCCGCCGAACCTCGCGAGCCACCTGGGTGTCGGCATGAACTCGATCCCGTCCGTGCTCCACGCGTCGTCCACGGGGCCACCACAGATGCTGCGCGCTGTGACTTCCTCGGGCGTGTACAACCGACCGGGCTCTAATCTCAGCGGCGGCAGCAACCAGAACAGCGGCGGCCGCATGGGCGGCAACTCGCTGAGCTCGTCGTCGTCGGGCGCGAGCGGATCCACGACGGTGCCGACTATGACGACACGTAGCGTGACGCAGTCGTCCACCACGATGCAGGATTGGCGGATGTACCTAACGATCGAAGAGCGACAGGCCGTGCGGTCCAAGATCCGCGACGCATATACGAGTCGATGCTCCACGTACGAAGACCTGCTGCAAGTGGTACGTGGCTGCTGCATGCACATTCACACTGGTGGTGGTGGGGATGGGATATATATTGACGTGGTGGTGGTATCGTTTTGACAGGCATGCGCTATTGAGGAGGAGCTGCTGCACATCTCGGCGCCGTCGCGACTCGACTACTTTAAGAGCGGTTTCGAGTTTGAGAACCGCGTGAAGCTGAAGAAGGACCAGCTCCAGGGCCAGCTCGCGGCACTCGACAACAAGCGACGACCGAACTCGAGTCCGCAGCCCAGCGGCAGCAACGGCAACAGCCCCAACAGCAACGCACACGAGTCGGGATCGTCGTCGTACAACAAGAAGCCGCGAACATAATAGCGGCCCAGCCTCCACCTACAGTACACTGCTACGAGAACATTACATCAATAGGAACGCACGCATGCGCTAGTGGCTTGGATGAACATGAATTGTGAGTAAGGTATCCACTCGAGCGACTCGCTCACTCGTTTGCATGTTCCTTTGCTTGGTCATCTACAGGGAAACAGGGCATCTAGTATTTCCGCAGGAAGTAGAACTTGAGCAGCTCCGAGTGGAGCTTCAGAGGACTACTGGCGTGGAGCGACGCATCGAACACGTTGAAGTTGGCCTTCTCCAGCTGCTCTAGATACAGCGCACTCGGCACCAGCGCACGGAGTGCTGGCTTCGCAGCGGAAGGGACCTGGCTGCTCAGCGCGCGAGCTGCTCGCAGGTGTTCCATAGCACGACACGCGACGTCGAAGATCACAGGCGCGAGCTTGGCGCCGTTCGCTGGGTCTTCCGTCACGGCATGAAGATCGTTCGTGGAGATGAGATGCTTGGTAAGCAGCTCCTCTGGCAGGTAGAGCTGCTCACGCGAGAGGTGGTAGGGCGTGCCACGCAGCAGAGTCGTGAGGCCGATGGCGACGCCAGCGTGGCCGGCAGCCTGGTCGGCGGTGGCGTCGCGGACGCCGAGACATTCGAGCGATAAGTACAGCAGCGACGCGGCCGTGCGGTCCGCGTACGCTTCAAGATCGCGGATCGTCTGTGGCTCTTCCGCATCCAAGTCATCATCCTGAACGAGGCAAGCACATAAGTCAGTGGAAGGCAGAACTAGGAGAAGCTATGCTGACAGAGAAGAGGGACGTACGCGTGCGTCAATGATGCGCTCAAACCATCGTCGCGTGAGGTGGTGGCGCTGGATCGAGTCTTCCAGCACGCGCAGCACCATGGTCTCTTGCTGCGGGCGGCCACTTGCAGCCAGTGGATTATACAGGTCGTAGATGCGCTCTCGCCACCACTGCATGCGGATCTTGCCCGTGGCCGGGTTCGTGCGGATCGTATCTTTGACCGACGCGATCTCGGCGTTCAATGCACGCTAATGCAACAGCTCTCCATCAGAATCCAGCATTGAACATCACCACGAAGCTTTAGAAGCACTCACAATAGCGAAGAATGCATCGCGCGTTTCCTGTGGGAAGAGCGAGCCAACGGCGTAGTTGTCATAGTCGAGCTTTCTGTCAATGACACATTTTCCGCCCATCACCACGGTATTCAATTTTCCTCCCAGCGAGCAATCGTTGCATCCACGTACCTCACAGTATCACGTAGGATAGCGCCGTCATCCGTGTGCTTGTACCGCAGCAGCGCTGGCTGGCGGCCCGCCAGCACGCGTCGCATCCGCCCATTCGATCGCACCACCAGCATGGTTGACGTTTGTGTCTGTCAGTGCGAAGAGCTCTGTTCGATCGAGTTCGGGTGCCTATTCTAGGACACCATGTAAGGTGGTTCACACAACAATATGGTTTACTGTAGCAGACACAATAGGGTTTTTCCAGACAGCCAATGAATGGGTACAATTGGCTGCATATTTCGGCCAATCAGCGTGCGGAGCTGCTGGCTTTTCATCCGCATGTGGGTTGGTTGGTGTCGGACGTCGGCGCAAAGCAACAAGCGTACGCATCTACAACGCCAGCGCAGCCACGATGAGCCTCCGCAAGCGTGGAGCCAGCGAGCACGACCACGTCGCCAAGCGCAACGGCGCCTTCGGTGAAGAGAGCAAGTCCGAGGAGGAGGAGCTCGAGTTCGAGGATCCGTTCGGTGACGACCTCGAAGATGAGGAGATGGTCGACGGCGACGACGACGACGAGGAGGAAGAGGAGTACGACGCCGAGAAGCACAACGGCGATGTGAACATGGACGGCGAGGACGAGGAGCCAAAGGAGGTCAAGAAGGTGTTCATGCCTGGTGTGGACACGCTGGCCGAAGACGAGCAGCTGGACTACGACAGCTCGGCCTACGACATGTACTTCGCCATGACCGCCGAGTGGCCGTCGCTCAGTATCGATGTCGTGCGTGACAACTTGGGTGCCGTGCGTACGCGCTTCCCACTGTCCATGTTTGTGGTGTCGGGTACCCAGGCGTCGAAGCCAGAGGAGAACCAGATCACGGTCATGAAGATGTCGGATCTGCACAAGACCAAGCACAGCAACGACTCGGACTCGGAGGCCGAAGACTCGGACGATGACGACGCTGTTGAGGGGGATCCGATCCTCGAGTCGCGCTCGATTCCTCACAAGGGTGGCGTCAACCGCATCCGCTCCATGCCACAGCAGTCCAACATTGTTGCGACGTGGTCGGACCTGCGCAAGGTGCACATGTGGGATATCTCCAAGCAGCTCGAGTCGCTGGATGGTAAGCTGTCGACGCCGCTTCCTGCCAAGCAGCAGCCAATCTACACGTTCTCGGGTCACCCAGATGAGGGTTTCGCGATGGACTGGTCGCCAGTGCACGCCGGCCGCTTTGCCTCGGGCGACTGCCGCAAGTTCATCTACGTTTGGAACCCGACTGAGGGTGGCTCGTGGGAAGTCAACAAGGTGCCGTACACGGGCCACACCAGCTCTGTGGAGGACATCCAGTGGTCGCCGACCGAGGCCACTGTGTTCGCGTCGTGCTCGTCCGACAAGACGATCCGCATTTGGGACACCCGACAAAACAACCAGAACCGCAGCGTGCTCGATGTGCTGGCCCACGACGACGACGTGAACGTGATCTCGTGGAACCGCAATGTCGCGTACCTGTTGGCGTCCGGCTCGGACGATGGCTCGTTCAAGATCTGGGATCTGCGTAACTTCGGTAAGAAGAACAACGAGGTCGTCGCGCACTTCCGCTACCACACGGCGCCAATCACGTCGATCGAATGGCACCCAACGGACGAGTCGGTGCTCGCCGTCGCCGGTGCGGACAACCAGATCTCCGTCTGGGATATGTCGGTCGAAGAGGACCCAGAGGCCGCTGGTGCCGCCCAGGAGGACAGCGAGAACCCCAAGGTGGACTTGCCGCCGCAGCTTCTGTTTATCCACCAGGGACAGACCGACATCAAGGAGCTCCACTTCCACCCACAGTGCCCCGGCGTCATCATGAGCACGGCGGGCGACGGCTTCAATGTGTTCAAGCCTGAGAATATCTCCTAAATACAGTGCATGTTTCCCCCTTCTCTTCTCGCGTTGCCTTTCTCTTCTGAACAGCGGTGATGTTGGATCTCTGCCACATCGATTACGCCAATTTTATGTGGTGCGCATAAAACAACCCAAATACAGCGCCGTTCTTGGGAAGCTGTTCGGTTGTCTTTGAGACATCCGCCTATCAGGCCCATAATCACCGTCGGTGCATGCGGCAGGGGACGATACCGCAGCATCTCCACGCCGCCACGCACGCCACGCTCCACAGCCTCGCAGCAGAATGACTTTGACGCGCGTAATAGCCACGGCGCTAATGCTGGTGCTAGCTGTGGCGTGTTTGGGCACCCACAGCGTGAGCGCGGAGCTGCAGATCGGCCAGCAGTTCGCGAGTCGCCACCCGCATCCGTACCCGACGGCGATTCCGCAGGGCTGCGCGATGTGCCGCGGCACGGGCAACTGCTCCAAGGCAGTGGATAATGAGAATGAAGGCGTGTACTGCGGCGACCTCATCACGACGTTCCAGCCGTGCTGCTGCCAGTACCGTAACGAGTGCATGACGACGATTTTCTCCGAACGCTGCGAGTGTCTGAGCAGCGAGGAGGTCGAGCAGTTCATCTCGGCGCGGTTCACGATGTTCTGCATCTTCACGGGCGTGATGTGGATCGCGCTGATCTGGGACCGCATGTGCGGACGTCCGTACAAGGTCATGAACAGCAACCGGCATCACATGCTCGCCGACTCGCCCTCGGCCGCGCGGATCATTGGCGAGACTGCGCCACGTGAGACAGCCCACGACCAGGAGCTGCTGGAGATCGACCACGTTGAGGAGTCTGCGGATACAACGACGAGTCGGAATCGAGAAGCGGCTTCGGAAGACGCTGTGGACCGATCAGAGGGTGAAGCTTCTGCAGATACCCAGCGACAACAACAGCGCGACGAGCAGGATGGCGACGCTGACGCCAAGGCTGCGCCGGACGTTGTGCTGGAGCTGCAGGAAGTGCAGCTGAGTCCACGGCGGGAGGTCGTAGGATCGGTCCAGAGTGTGTAGTGCGTAGACGATGGTAATCGATGTATTTAGTGCGTGAAGCGGATGGATGTGCATGGTACATGATGGTGCCGACGTCGGCGCGACACTGGAACCGACATGTCGGTGAAAACGCCAACAAAACTACAGACAGAAAATGTTGGCGACAGCACCAACAATCGACACCCAGTTCACCATCGCGCTGACTCCTGAATCAGTTGCACCAACAACTGCGTCGACATTGGTGCAGTGCGCCGTGCACAACATGGATCGTGGCCCCTGCTCTATGGAAGCTGGCGTGGAATCCAAGCCCATTTTGGTCATCCTGATTTCCATATCAAACGCAGTGCGTGTGATATGAAAAGCGTGACGCACGTGGCAATGCCTGCCACTGGCATGATGTCAGCGGTCCGTCCGGAGTCCGGACGGATTTTCCAACGCCTTCACCCACTGTCCGGACTCCGGACAGTGGGTGGAGGCGTTGGAAATTGAAAGTTTCATGTTGGCGTGGAAGAGATTTCCTGGAATCTGTGCGCATTGTGGGTGGTGT
Source organism: Pythium brachiatum (assembly GCA_023337615.1). Lineage (NCBI taxonomy): Eukaryota > Oomycota > Peronosporomycetes > Pythiales > Pythiaceae > Pythium > Pythium brachiatum. The sequence continues at coordinate 173 of JAADXI010000855.1, read as the reverse complement.
TTTAATCGGCTATAACAGGCTCAAATCGAGCCTCACAGACCGCGACAGGAACATCGACCCCCAACTCCAGATCTGGCGATCCACTGGGCCGATTTTGCTGAAATTTTCGCCACTCGACTCAAAATCATTCGCCAAAAGTACGCCCAAATCGGCTGAAAGCACGAGCAATTGGT
>JAADXI010000854.1:0-13899 GCA_023337615.1 Pythium brachiatum | reverse complement strand
GGATGCTGCGGTCTCTGTGTCTTCATATTCGATTGGCTTGATGCCATACCGAGCCATCTCGGCGTCGTTGCGGCCGTAGCCTCGAAGGCGCAGCTCCGTGTTCTGGTACGCGAGCATCGCACCGCCGATCGTACCGATGAGACCCGTGAACCAAAAGCCACGCATAGCCAGTCGACGATCAATATGGCGAGCTGTTGGGAACAAGAGCATGCGTTAGTGTCGCTACCATGGATGTTGAGGACCAAGTATTTGATTGACATACCCATGAGGTATCCAAGCGGGAAGCACGTGCCGCTGAGCACAGCGATCTGCGTGTAGTCGCGCGTGCTGATGTTGTCGCGGACCTGGTCGAAGGTCGGCTCCGCGATGACCACGGGGAAGCGAGGCACGCGTGGGTTGCGCACCGTCGGCGCCACGCGCTCCTCTTCACTTGGCATCACCATTGCTCTTCGTGGTGGGAGTGATAATGGACATGTACTGTATCAAGATGGTGTATCTGCTGGGTGCTACAGTACCCACTCGTATAGAGGGACGTTTTCGTAAATACAACGCTGCTTCAGGATCTGTAAAAACACAAACGGAATGTCGGTCGTATTTTCGAGGATGATCGCGCCTTTTGTGACACCCCTTGTTCCAGTTTTTTCCGTTCCTTTTCCTTTTGTTTTGTTGTTGAACCTCGCAGCAAACAGTGAACGAAGAACGCCAAGAAGAGAGAAGCCCCGCCATCAAAGCGCCAACGTTGGCGAAAGTTCCAACAAAGATCCACCAACAAACACCAACACCAACAACCAACGAAATCTCGCCAACAAACTCCATGACAGTGATCTCCACCATGAACAGCGAAAGCGCCGCACCGGATGAGGTGTATGCCGTCAAACGCGTGCACTTCCTGGGGAAACCCGTGACCTACATCTGCCAGAACATCAACGGCCCGTGTCCACTGCTTGCCATCTCGAATGTGCTGCTGCTGCGCGGCCACATTTCCCTTGAGTCGCATCTCCAAAGCGGTGTAATCGCCGCCTCCGATCTCATCCAGATCGTGCTGCAGCGACTCGTGCTCGCGAACCCGCCACTTCCAGAGAGTGATGAGCTGGGAAGACTCACGCAGCAGAAGACGCTGCAGGATATCCAGCAGCTCATGCCGAGTCTGCTCGTCGGTCTCGATGTAAACGTGCGCTTCCACAGGTTCGAGACCATCAATCACTGATGTGACGAAACGAATCTGTGATGTGAGACTGATGATGAGGGAACTGTGATGTATTGTAGCATCACGGACTTTGAGTACACCGTGGCATGTGCGGTGTTTGATATGCTGGATATCGCGCTGGTTCACGGCTGGCTGCTGGACATCCAGGACGAGAAGACGGTGCGATGGATGATGCTGTTGCTTGTTGGTCTCTGTTTGATGGTGTCACTGACGCGATTGATTGATTGTTGGATTCTAGCTGCAAGTTGTACAGAACAAATCGTACAACGAGCTCATCGAGCGGCTCGTGGACTACCGCGGTGTGATGATCACCGAAGACGCGTCCGCGAACGCGACTGATGCAGCGACTGATGTTTCCACTGCTGATGATGGAGCCAGTGCTGATGCTACCACAGCATCTGAAGATCAAGAAGCCCCAGCCGCAGCATCACACGTTGATGCTGTGGGCGAGTTGGACATTGGGAAGCTGCGGATTGATGTCCACTCCATCGAGGACGCCGCTGCCGTCGCGTCACCTCCGTCACCATCGCAGGGACTGAAGAGCCCATCGCGAAAGACCGTGGAGGTGATCAAGCGGGAGCGCCAGCTGAGCGACGCTGACGCGATGGACACGGCGGCGACGCTGCTGGAAGAAGGGCCTGTGCTGGAAGAGTTCTTTGCCGCGTCGGCCAACCAGTTGACGTATTACGGACTGGTGAAGCTCCATGAAGACCTGCGAGAGCGTCAGCTCGCAGTGTTCTTCCGCAACAACCACTTTTCAACGCTTTTTAAGGTATGAAGATGGCTCGAGGCACTGTAGTTGATGTGGTGGAGGTCATACTGATGCTGAAACTGTGACGTGTGCAGATCAATGGCGCGTTGTATCTGCTCGTGACGGACGCTGGGTATCTGGACGAGCCGACGGTGGTGTGGGAGCGGCTCAACGAGATTGACGGCGACACGGAGTACTTTGACGACAACTTTCGAACGCTCAACGTATCGGAGACGCGTCAGCAATCGATTTTCCAGCAGCAAGAGGAGGAGCGACGACGCCAGCTCGAAGCGCCTGCGGCTGGGGATCTACGCGGTGCTGAGGACTCGGCACCGGCGTCGGAAGCGAACACTGATGAAGACCGCACGACGTCTCAGGAGGATTTACACTCATCCGAGCAAGACCCGGACTATTTGTTTGCGCTCAAGCTGCAGCAGGAAGAAGAAGCTCGTGCAAACGCCGCTCGAAACCAAGCCGCGTACAACCAGGCGGCTAGTACGACTGTCGTGATGCCTCGATCGCAACTCGAATTCAACTCTGACTCCCGGGAGCCGTCCGAAGGTTATGAGTCCCAGCCGCCGCCTCTTTCCTCTCAAGGCCCGAACAGTAGCAGCGAAGGCGAGCCGTACAACTTCAACGCCAACGGTGAGCTGGTGCTGTCCGAGACGCAACTCCAGGCGCAGCGTGAGGCCGAGATGTATTACCAGCAGCAACGTCAGCTTCAGCAAGCTCAGGCTCAGGGCCAAGGACCCTACGTTACCAACTCGATGCGTCAGCAGTATGAGCTGCAGCAGCGATCGCAGGCTGCATACCAGCCAAACCGAGCCGCCCCTCCAGCTAGCACCCGCAGACAGACCAACGACTGTACTGTCATGTAAGAGGTCTGCGCTGTGGCGGTTTGAGTGGATGCAGCGGCCCGTTCTTCCACTTGGAAGGGCCTGTGGGCAATAGGAGAGGTGTATTTCTCCGATATTTATAATAAATAGTAGTCACCCGGTCCTTAGATCTTGATCCGCACGGCATCCACTTCGATCTCGGGCTTCTCCTCGTCGCACGAGCTCGCCGTGTCTTTCATCGACACGCTTCCGCTGCTGCTGCCCGTGTCGCTCGCCTGCATCTCCGTGCGTCCGGTCGCCACTGCCGTACTCTCGTCCGCTCGGAGCGTCGGTCGCACGTAGTCAAAGCCAGCAAAGTCCCGCTCGTAGCCGCCAAAGACCTCCTCCGCGATGTAGATCTGGTGCGGCTGCTCCGTGAACTGGGGATCAAAGTTCGCGACCAGGTTGTCGCCTGCAGGGCCGGGCATGAGCGGCGGCACGACCTGCTTCTTGAGGATGCGGTCCCAGTCCACGTCCTTGAAGAACGCGTGCGCCTTGATCTCGGCGACGCCCTGGTGGAAGCCCAAGCGGTCTTCCTGCTTCTTCTCGAGCAGTCCGATCAACAAGTTCTTGAAATCTTTCGAGATGTTGTTTGGGTAGCGCACAGCCTGGTACAAGATACGCTGGTGCGTGCTCTTTTGGCTCGACTGCGGGATGTAGAACGGAGGGTAGCCGGCGCGGAGCTCGAAGAGGATGCAGCCAAACTGCCACATATCCACGGGCAGACCGTGGCCGCCTGGGTAGCGGCCCACCATCTCTGGCGGCAGGTACGTGTCCGTGCCACACATCGTCTTGGTGCGTCCGGCACGCGAGTCGAGTCTCTTCGCGAGGCCCATGTCTGCCAGTTTAATATGGCCGTCGACGTCCAGCAGCACGTTCTCGGGCTTGATATCCCGGTGCAAAATGCTCATGTTGTGCATGTGCTCGAGCGCCAGCAGCAGCTCCGCGCCGTAGAACTTGACCACGTCTTCATTGAAGCACCCGCCGTTGTTCTGCATGTGGAGAAACAAGTCGCCGCCCTGCATGAACTTGGAGATCAAAAACACCGACTTGCCGCGGGCAAACGCGTAGTCCAGACCCATGATGAACGGGTGCTCGGCGACCCACTCCATCACCGAGCGCTCCGTGTACACGACCTTGGCCTTGACTTGGTTCAGCTTCATCTCCTTCACCGCGTACAACTGGCTGTCCGCCTTACCACGAGCCAGAATCACGCGTCCGTAGTGGCCCTTGCCCAGCACCTTGAGGGTCTCAAAGTCATCGATCGACGGCACGTGGCGCTGGACGTTCGCGGCCTGCTGAGCAAACTTCGCGCGGTCTTTCTCCGAGTCAGCAGCGAAGAAAATCGAGCCCTTGCCGTTTCCAGGGGTCACGCAGAATACATAGCCGGCAGCGTCGTCGTCCAGGAGCCGCACGGTGCAGTTCTGCAAGTTCAGGTACTTGAGTGAGCCGCTGGCGGCGGCAGCTGCGGTGGAGGCCGAGGCCGCCGGGCTGTTGTTGCCACCAGAACCCGTGAGCTCGTCCGGCTTGGCCACACGGTAGTACAGCATGTAGGTCGACTTGATCATGATGCAGTACTTGTTGGAGCCCCAGACTGGCAGGAGCTGGCGCTTCTTGCGGAACACGTTGATGTAGGTGGACGGCAGCGAGTTCAAAAACATCTTGCCTTCTTCACTCAAGGACTGGTCCTTGCGCGAGAACACGTTGAGCACCATTGTCCTTTCGTTTTTGATGATGGCTTTTGCTGAGTCGCTTTGCTTGCGGTTGCTAATTGCAGGGCACACAGCAAGAGAGGCAATGAGCTGGAGCGTCCAGCCTCGCGGATACCTAGCGGATACTTTGCCGCTCCGTGGGGTGTGGGGTGTGCGGGCCGTGTGCCACACCGGCGGATCCAGTAAACAGATCACCCAGGCAGCAGACGGCGGCTTGAGCAGACGAGAAACTTCTTTGTGCCTAAGGATACGAGATCTCCCGGCCTTCGAGTCCTGGTCGTCCTGGTTCAGCCAGTGCGCTCAAAGGCGGCGTGGTCTTACGCCCTAGAAATAGGAGGCAGTCACTTCTTCCAAGCCCAACGGCGGCACCACGAACCGCAAAGAGACGCGAGTTAGTTAGAGGGCGAGCTGCTGATGGAGAGCTCGCCCTTCACCACACACAGCACGGCTGCGAGAGGTGCTGGGAGCTGTTGCCTGTCGCAGGTTGCTGTGGCCGCCCAGACGCGTCTGAGTCGGATCGCGAATCGGAGCTATTCATAGGCTACTCACTAGCCAATCAGACGCTGTGAAAGCGAATAAGACGACTGTGATTGGCTGGAAATCGAAGAGATCAGGTGCCGAAGACCCAAAAGAGCTCGCTATTCTGGCGGCTGTGAAGTTGAAGTTATCAAAGGCGCGAACTGACTTCCTCCTTCGCTTATTCAGCAGTCAGTGAAGACACGAAGAGCGCAGTGGAATGGTGGAGAGGCTGACTGACTGCACGGCGTTTCGCTGCTTTGAATCGACTGCAGTATTGTATAGTACGCCGAGGGTGGCGTTTGCAAAAGCAAGGCCTCGCTCAGCAGTATGTGTCCCAGGTGATGGGGAACGCGCTGGAGCCGTCCACATCACTAGCACTGCCATAATTAGTGTGGGGTTGTTTCTCGCGGTGCCGTTTGATGGAGCAGCCTTTCACGTAGGGGCATGAACTTCAAGCGGATGAGAGGCAAGCAAAATCCTAATGAAAGCAAGCTGAGTACGGTGTGAGGTATTCGTCACGCGACCGAGAAGTGACGGTCCTTCTACTGTTCGGCTACTGGTTGGGTCGCTGTGACTTTGTCGTCCTCGCTGTGCTTACTTGTCTTCCTTCTTCTCTTCGTCCTTCTTGTCACCTCCCTGGTTCAGCTGTGCCATGGCCGCCTGGATCTTTGGGTCGTTCGGGTCCACGCCAGGCAACTGCGTCAGCAGCGAGCCCATGAACGACGCGTCCATGAATGGAAGTGTAGAAGCTGGAGCTGGGGCTGGTGGTGGAGCACCCGTAGCAGGGGCGGCCTCCGTCGAGTCGACCTCCATGTTCTCAGTCGCTGGGGCGGCAGGTGGGGCCTCCTAATTAACACAAACAAACACACATACTTGAGTGAGAATTCCCGGATACTAATCGAAGAATCCAACCAAGGATCCTTACCTCCTTCTTTGGTGATACCGGTTTGGCCTCAGCAGACTCGGTCGCAGCAGCAGCAGCGGCTTCCTCGGCGGCCTTCTTCTGCATGGCCTCCTGTCTTGCGCGCTCTTCCTCCATCGAAACACGCAGCGCCTACAATGATACAATATGATCAGCACCCAGTCACGCCAAATAACAGAGCCTTTTTGGACCTACCAAGGCCAGTTCTGGGTCCATGCTGGGGTCAATGCCACCGTATTCAGCGAACGAGTCACCGCCACCACCGCCTCCACCGGCAGCGCTCATGCCTCCCATGCCGCCTTCTTCTCCATGGATCACAGGCGACGACACCAGCACGTCTGAGGGCAGCACGCCCGCAGGGACAGTCACCAAGTGGCTGTTGCTGTTGCTGTTGGCCGCGTCCACGAACGCCTGAAGCTTGGCCGCGTTGAACTCGAGGTCGCCCATGCTCACCACGTCCACAGCAATCTACAACATAGCAGAAAGCTCTGTCAGTAGCTGGCTAGGAGGCGGTTTTCCTCAGTGTGAGACCCACGTTGTTCTTCTTGAGCAGCTTGCCGATCTTTGTGAGCGTCTTCTCGTCTTCGTCGATGGGTGACGCGATGAACACCACCACACGCTGAGCGCCTGCACATCCACCAGTCTATTCAGTTAGCCACTGTATCGTAAAGCCCATTAATGGGGGAGCTACGTACCCGTCTTGTTGCGGCGGTGCTTGAGCGCCAACTGCGCGACCTGCAGCGCGTTGGAGAACTTGACCTGGCCGCCGATGGCCACGTTGTGCACGGCCGTGAGCAGCGTGCCCATGTTCTCTGTCGGTGACGCCAGCACTTGTACGCTACACGCTCACAATATCCTAACGTGAGTATCCTCTTCAGTCGAGGGGGTACAAGCACAATCAACCACCCAACGGACCTCGTGCCGGCCATCGTGAGAATGCCCACCGTGCTTTCCGGGTTGGACTGCGTCTTGGCGCCACAGAGTAGGTTCGCAGCGTCGTGCTGGGCCTCGAGACGCGACGGAATGTAGTCGCCATTGCGCATCCATTCCGAGTTGTCGAGGCTGGTGTTGTTAACATGATCCATCACATTCCGCAGCACATACGGCGATTCAGACAACGACAAGACATTCAGCGGTTAGCTCACAAAAAGGGCTTCCATATCAACGCCACATATAGGCTGTAGCACGCAGCGCTCTCACCAGATCATCGTCGATTCGAGCGGCATCTTAGCTTGGTGTTTCCGCTTGTTCGGTCGCTTTCTCGATCCAAATCCCAAAGGGGAAGGAAGCAGCTTCGACTGCGATCGGATCTATCTGCTAAGTGCGCAATCCACCTAAAGTACGATATCGACAAAGTACGCAGCCCTGGTATTCGTTAAAGTACGAATATCGCCATAGGTTCGCATGGTTAACTTCGTGCGGAGAGCTGCTGTTCAGAAGAAATGCGTGACGACGCGAATGGAAATGGGACTGGAAACGGGGCAGCGCCTCCGCCTGCGCCTGCAGTGACGCCGCCTCCTGCTGCAGTAACAGGCAGTACAGCACCTTCCAAGACCAAGCGTCATTGGCGCGTGCTGAGGAACGCGCTAGTATCGAAGACGCGTGACCAAGCGACTGATACGACGGCGTCGTCCATCTCCACCGCGTTCTTTCCGCAATTCCGCTGTGTACTGGCCTCGCGTTTAAATGCGTGCGATTCCAGTATCCAAACCTCGTCAGCAGCACCGAAATTCGAGTGGCAAGCGTACTCAGTGACCAAGCCTGCAGCTGTGGAAGCTGGTGATGAAGATAAGCGGGAGGTGGCGACACGTCACGTGTTCATCCACGAGAAGCAGAAGAACCAGCGCGTGAGTCTCGCGGAGCTCTTCAGCCACAAGCTCAACAACGGTGTCGACAACACAGGCAACATCCGCACATGGCCATCAGAGCAGATCTTGCTCAACTATCTACTTCAGACTCAGGCCTGCAAGACGCTAGCTGCTCGGAAAGGGTCCCCGATCAAATGCTGTGAGCTCGGAGCTGGAATGGCAGGACTCGCGGCGCTCGGATTACTGGCACACGAAGGTGGTAGCATCGATCAAGTACTCATCACTGATGGTAACCCGCAGTCTGTGGAGAACCTGGAGATCTGCCTAAAAGAGAACCTTCGTCGGGGCACGATCACAGGCTCAAATGTGACGACGAGTCTGCTCCGTTGGGACCGAACAGCGCAGTTCTCCGCCTCCATGCGGCGTCAATTCGACTTGATGATTGCAAGCGACTGCCTGTTCTTCGAAGAGTTCCATCAAGACCTCGCGTTCACCATCAGGGAACTGCTCGAGCCTCGGTCCGGAGTGTGTTATCTGCTGCAGCCCAGCCGCAATGGCTCCATGGAGCGCTTCTGCTCGATCGCGCGTGAGCACCACGGCCTCCAAATCGACGTCGTGGACAACTATGACCCTGAGGTCTCGAGCAAACACCAGCAGTACGTGCAGTCGCAGCGTGAGGACTACGTCCCGGACGTCCATTTCCCCGTGTTACTGGCCGTGCGTTGTCCATAATAGCCGTGAGGGGTGTCGATATTAGTGTCGGGAATCCACATCATTTTTGTCGATATCAGGAGCGGTACAAACATCGGTTATCCCCGCTAAAGTACGATCCCACCAACTGCTCTCTTCCCTCAACAGAAACTTGGCTCGGAAGCTGAGGAGACCCATCGGCCCCATCGACGTTCGACGTTGAGGCGTACGTGGAGACGCATCCCCACGGCGCAGCAGCTACAGAAGAGCGTCCGTAACGAGAGTCACGAGGATGCGGACGTCGGCGTCCACAACGTCGCTGTCGAGCACCAGCGTATGTGGTTTTCTACGGCCTTTTGAAGTGGCGTGGAGACTGTGGGAAGCTAATGCGAAGATTGGCTGTGGATATGAATATGAATATGACAGAGTGATGCGTCACGCTCGAACGTGCGCGTGTGCTGCCGCGTGCGGCCGCAGAACAACAAGGAGCTGAACATGAGCGGCGCCAAGCGCAGCGTGTTCGTGTCCGGCAACCAGCTCGAAGTCAAGGCAAGTCCCTAGAAGTCTGAAACCATCGAATTCGAATCCATGCTGACGGAGTTGTTTGGGACGGTGTGTAGACGGCGGACGGCGGACAAACATACACGTACGACCATGTTTTCGGGGAAGAAGACGGCCAGCAAGTCGTGTTTGACAGCGTCGCGCGGCCCGTAGTACAAGGTAACCACGCACGATCCTCAAAGGAATTGGGGGAAAACGAGGTAATTCTGATGGGTATTTTGATTGGGAAAAACGTAGATATTATGGACGGGTACAATGCGACCATCTTCGCGTACGGCCAGACGTCGTCGGGCAAGACGTACACGATGGAGGGCGCGTCGATCGACGACCCACAGTTGCGCGGCATCATCCCACGCACAGCCACCGAGATCTTCAACAACGTGATGGCAGCCGACGAAAACATGGAGTTTATCGTCAAAGTGAGCTACATTGAGATCTACATGGAGCGGATCCGTGATTTGCTGGACCCGTACAAGTCCAAAGTGAACCTGCAAGTGCGTGAAGACACCCAGCGAGGCATTTTCGTGGAAGGCATGACGGAGATCTCGGTCACCAGCGACGACGAACTGCTCTCGACGATGCGCGACGGCGCAGCAAACCGTGCTGTGGCAGCTACCGGGATGAACGAAGGCAGTTCGCGCAGCCACAGTGTGTTCATGGTTACGTTATTCCAGCGTAACCTCGCGAACCAAGCGACCAAGGCAGGCAAGTTGTATCTGGTGGATTTGGCTGGTTCCGAAATGGTGCGAAAGACTGGTGCTTCTGGCAAGCAACTGGAAGAAGCCAAGACTATCAACAAGTCGCTGTCGGCGCTAGGCAACGTGATCAATGCGCTCACGGACTCGGGAGCGAGCCACATTCCCTACCGTGATAGTAAGCTCACGCGTGTGCTTCAAGAGTCGCTCGGTGGTAACTCGAAGACGAACCTGATCATCAACGTGTCGCCTAGCAGCTACAATACACTGGAAACGATCTCTACGCTGCGGTTCGGCAATCGTGCCAAGTCCATCAAGAACAAGGCCGTTGTGAATGAACAGCGAAGCGTGGAAGAGTACAAGGTGATGTTGTCGCGTGCTGAGAAGACGATAAGCTCCCAGCAGACCTACATTATCTCCCTAGAGGCACGTCTGGCAAGCCTTGGCGTTGATATGAAGAAGGAGCATCCGAGTGGCGTTCCGTCGAAGGGTAACGCTCCTACCAAGATGGCTGAGAAGGTTGTTGCTGCCGAGGCAGTGGAGCTGGAAGTCGAGGATGAGAAGGTCGAACCGATGGAGCGTATGCGCCGATCGTCGTCGATTCGTGCGGCACAGGCGTTGGAAGAACTCCAGGAACGAGTGGCGCAGTTGGAAGAGGAGTTGAACGAAGAGAAGGCCGAGTCTACGCGTCGGGCCCAGGAGATCCGATTTCTCACTGCGAAGGCAGAAGAGCAGGCCGTCACGATTGAGGCCACGCAGACGACTGTGGACGAGATGCGCAAAGAGAAGGAGCTGTACGCGAAGACTCTTGAAGAAAAACTGTACCGAAGCGAGACCCTTTGCACAGACCTACGCGCCGACTTCGAGCGTCTGAACTTTGAGCATCAAGAGCTGGTTATCCACTCGGAAAAGGTTCAGCGCGAGTACGACACGCTTCTTCACGAGCTGCCATCCACCACAGCAGCGGCAGCAACGACTGCACCAGGATCACCGCGTCGCCTCGCTTCGGCCGCGGCGGCTGCTCTCGAAACGAGCGTGGCCAAGGGCCTCGTGGAAGTCAAGTCAGCTGAAGATGGCGATGCGGAGACCGCAGTAACGACGGCTTCACAGAGCTCTCCAGCTGTGGTAGATTCGAGTGCCACCGCCAGTGTTTCTCTATCCACATCTTCTGCCGGGGAAAGCTCGAAGGAGTCCGTGGATCTCAAGGTGCGTTGCCAGGCGCTGGAAGACGAGTTGCGGCATTACGAGAAGGAATACCGTGTGCTGCAAGCCAACGCTGAGCGTGAGAAGGGTCGTCTGCTTGACGATTTAGAGACCAAGAAGGCGCAGATTCGTGAGCTCGAGCTCCAGATCAATGGTGCGTCTGCTACTCCAGCTAGTGGTGCTCCTGCCTCCGCATCTGGAGCCACCGCCACCGCGGGGCAGGAAGGTGGCGTCGTGTTTTCCACGTTCAACGGGCCAAGCGGCATGTCGGCTCGCGAGCGTCAGCACATGCGCTCGATCCAGCAAAAGCTCGAGCAGCTTGTTGCTGTGCACCGCCAACTGCTGCGTAAGTACGCGTCGCTGGAGCTGGAGCTTGCGGAGGCCAAGAAGAAGATTGCGCTGCGAGACGAGCGCATTAAACAAGTGGAAGCGAACAACCGCATCATGGCCGGCAACATGCGTCTCCAAGCCGAGAAGCACGTGGAGGAGCTCACGCACTTGAGAGATCAGATCGCAGACTTTCGCGGTGCACAGCGGTCGCATTTTGAGCAGTTTGCCGTGCACAACGAGGCCCAAAGTGCTATTAAGACGCTCCGTGGCGGCTCAATGTACACGGAAAACGTGATTCGCCCCATTCGTGGAGGCGGCCGGAGAAAGACCAGCGGTGGCGGCCCTACGACCACCCCTTCGATCGCCTCGTCGGCATCCTCATCGTCTCTGCAGACAGCTCCTTCCCCATCGTCGACGGCGTCATCCGGGTTTTTGACGCGGTTATTCGGTGGGAAAAGCGGGTAGCCGCCATGCCGAAGTCACGATTCGTAAAGAGAGTGAAGCGGAAGATGATGAACATGGTGGACAAGGAGAGGAGGAAGACAGCTATGACAATGAGGAGGAAGAACCCGAGCCGGAGTCGGAGTGGGACGAGCCCCCGATGGCCGTGGGCATCTTGAGCCGCATGACGCTCTTCTTCCCGGGCGTCATGCCGCCCTGTGAGTACATGCGTGCACTGCGAAGATGACCAAACACCGCACTACAACGACGAACTACGATCCCATGACTAAATACAAAATGCTACGTACACACTCCAGTACATAAAAAACAAGAGGATGATTTGGGTGGAACGCCCTAGGAATTCATTAGCCGGCTCTGAACTTGCAGTTCGATTACTGAGCGACGCGCTTAGAACTGACGGAACTGCTTGCGCACGTTGATTGGCTTGGTCTCCGAAGCGGCCTCGACCTCGAGCACGTTGAAGCGCACGGTCTTGGCAAGCGGACGGCACTGGCCGATGGTGACGACGTCACCCTCCTTGACACGGAACGCTGGCGACACGTGGGCGGCCACGTTCTTGTGACGCTTCTCGAAACGCTTGTACTTGCGCACGAAGTGGAGGTAGTCACGACGCACAATGATCGTGCGCTTCATCTTGGTCGAGAGCACGACACCCTTGAGGATACGGCCACGGATCGAGATGTTACCCGTGAATGGGCACTTCTTGTCAATGTAGTGGCCCTCGATGGCGGCCTTTGGCGTCTTGAAGCCAAGGCCGACCTCCTTGTACCAACGTGGGCCGTTCTTCTTGCCGGCGAACTTCTTGCTGGCAAGGAAGACGCCGTCCTGCTTCTGGTAAGCGCGCTCGTTCTATAGGACAGAAGACAGTGAGTACACATGCGCAGCAGATCCACACATAAGAGAGAGATAACGTGGAACCAGTGAGAGCGTTGCCGCTCCCACCGCAGCGTTCACAACCGCGAGTCGCCAGCAGCGGTCTCCACCGACCCGAAGAACGATCGAAAGCCCGGTGATGAACCGGATTGTTTGTTTGCAAGGGGGAAGCCAGGAAGCCACGACCTTCCGGTTCAGGCTCCTTTCCCCCAACCACCCCAAGCACACGAATGCGCATGAGATGGAATGGATTATAGCCTTGGTGAGCCATCACCTCACCAACTAGCTAGCCATGGTCGTCCTCTGAGGTGCGGGTTACACACTCTTGACTTTCCCCAATTATGGCCACTGAGGCGAGCAGACACTGACGCGTCCACTCGCCCCTCCGTGTTTTCTTCCCCCTTGCGCAGACTCCTGCGCAGCGCTCGGCTCCATTTCCCTCAACACTCATGGAAGCCTCGCGTATGCACTTGTCGCCTCAGTCGATGTCCTGTGATTCGAGTCGCGATCCCGTCGCTGCTGATCTCGTCGGCGTGAAGCCTGTGCGTTGTTCACACGCCTCTCGACGACGCGCGCGTTACCTGGTCAACGTGTTCCATGGTTGTTTCTAGGGTGTTGCTTCCTTTGGAGAATGCTTTGAGCCCGCACTCCCGCCGTCCTCAGGTGAGCTCGTGACCGCCAGCCAATTGTCACCAGACCCCACCAGCCAATGAGATCAGAGGGAAGGGGTACTGTTTAAAACTGGGGTACACCCTCCCGTTAAGTACGGATGAGGGGTGTGATCGAAAAGGTTAGAAGGAAAAGTAGCGGTATGAAGTGGCAGTAATGTGAAGTAACAATACGCATCGTCGACCTCACCACCGCAAAATGGGAGCGGGTGTGGAAATGCGGATCCAAGGCGTTCATCGGGGACTGTTGAAGGGTGTATTTGTGTCGAATAGGAGAGCCAGAGCCAGCAGGATGCACAGCACGTACGCCACTAGAGGCAGCGAACGCGAGACGCACAGTACTGCATTGCTGCTGGCCGCACGCCACGCAGATCCGGATTCGAGGCCGCGGATCTTCGATTGGAGAAGGGTGTGTTTTGGTTGTAGTTTGTGTCGGATGAACAGTGTGAATAATGCGAAGCGTGTTGAAGACTTTACTCTTCCTGTGGGGTGTACTTGATGTACTTCTTGACCTCACCGTCGTTGGCGAGACGGCCCTGGAGACGGAACGACGAGCTCTGGTACGCCCACAGGAAGCCGCCGAGCGAGCCGAGCATGCCCGTGACCCACATCGATGGGCGCGC
>JAADXI010000853.1:0-13903 GCA_023337615.1 Pythium brachiatum | reverse complement strand
GTGGCAACCAGAACGACGGCCCTCGCAACTGTCCATCGGGCCAGTACTGCCAGCCTTGGAACCCGTACTACTACCAGTGTCGCAGCGTCGACGCCAAGTGCGGCGCGCAGGAGACTGGCGTGGACTACTACGGCGACGACATCTCGAGCCTCTCGGTCTTGCTGCCCGAGCAGTGTTGCGACAAGTGTCGTGAGACCAACGGGTGCAAGGCGTACACGTTCGTCAACTTCAACACGGACGGCAAGCCGATGTGCTACCTGAAGAAGGGCACTGGCAGCCGCCGTGCCACACCAGGCGCCGTGTCGGCAGTCGTGCTGGCTCCTTCTTGCTCTGTGTCGTCGGGCGGCCAGTGTGGCAGTGACAAGGACGGTGTCAACTGCTGTCCGTCGGGCGAGTACTGTCAGCCGTGGAACCCGTTCTACTACCAGTGTCGTCCGGCGCCTGCCAAGTGCGCAGCTCAGGAGGTGGGTGTGGATTACTACGGCGACGACCTGCAGACGCTGTACGGCCTGCTGCCATGGGACTGTTGCGACAAGTGTAGTGAGACTGCTGGCTGCAAGGCGTACACGTTCGTGAACTACAACGCCGATGGCCGCACGGCTTGTTACCTGAAGAAGGGCACGGGCCAGAAGCGTACGCTGGTGGGAGCTGTGTCGTCCACGGTGATCAACCCGAAGCCAGCGTGCTCTACGCCTGAGTGGGGCTCGTGTGGCAACAGTGGCAGCACGTCGTGCTGTCCGTCGGGCTTCTACTGCCAGGCGTGGAACCCACAGTACTACCAGTGTATGGCCACGCCTACCAAGTGCTCGCAGCAGTTCACGAACGTGGACTTCTACGGCAACGACATCGCCACGGTGCTCGGCCTCACGCCCGCGCAGTGCTGCGACCGCTGCTCGGCCACACAGGGCTGCAAGGCCTACACGTTCGTGAACAGCAACCCAGGCTCGCCTGCCTGTTACCTCAAGAGCAGTGCGGCTGGCAAGACCACGCTCAGTGGTGCCGTTTCGGGCCTCGTCAACTAGAGACCCTAGATCCGTCCATCCACCCCAACTCCAACGCCACTGGAAGCGGAAGAGAGACCAGCACGGCAAGTAGGTTGTTGACTGCAGCTCAACAGGAGACAGACCAAGATCGTGTTAACTCGAATAGGGATTTTTGCATCTTTCCTTTTCCTAAATTTCCGGATCGAAATGATTTGAATGCTAATGCTGCGCATCCGTAGAAAGGCTGCAGTTGGGCCGGTTCGAAGGTTCGAACTGTCGCCGTCGGACTTGTGCCATCCAATCCGATCCGTCTTCTGGAGCAAAGTCGAATCAAACATCTCGGAGTCGGACGAGTCCTTGCACTGCAGGTTGCAGCCAGCCAATACTACGCAGTACAGTAGTTCCCCAGCGCGTGTCGGGTGTCGGAATCTGAAGAGACGGGCCGACAGCGCCCACATCCAGATTCAAATCCTGGGCCAGGATAATCCAATCCTGCGGATTGGATGGCGTGGCGTGTGAAGATTCCCCCGGCACACGACACACGACACACGACACACGACACACTTGCTTCACTTGCCACGCTGGTGACATTCGGATTTCGGACTTGAAGGCCAGTCTGGTCTCACGACTCGTGGCCATCGGTTTGGGTTGGTGTTGGGGTCGTGTGTGCGACACGCGCCGGCGCCCCTTGCAGTTCTTCCTTGAAGAGCTCACTCAACAGAATGCGATGCACACACATACACACCACTAGAGTTCCATCGAAGACACCGGCGACAGTGAAGCGCGCGAAGCTTCCCTTCCAAGAGCACGGTACAGTATCGGATACAGATACGGTACCGGTACTATAAGATATTCGCCTTCATCAACCGCAGCAGGATCAGCACTGCATACAGTGTAGCCTGGATGTCCTGCGGAAGCCACTCGCGGAATATAGTCTGTCGCTCAACTCCCGACGGGTTTTGATTGTGTCAAACCCGCGTTGCACAGGATGCAGATTTCGAACCCGAAGTTTTGTCTTGGTGCTTGTATTACGCAGAAATGATGGGTTTCAACCCGCGGTCCACCCAGACCCGCGACTTAGACGATCAGCCACTAACAGATCAGCTGGAGATGGACCCACCACCTCTGTGTACTTTCTCACACTTTGGGTGATGAAGTTTGGAGCTTTCCGCCGCAACGGAGAGACGGCGCTCATCCAAATTCCTGCAGTGCAACGCAACTCAGTCATCCACTGTGTGGTGTCACTGTGGATGTGGACGGTGATCGCGGACCGTCGGTCGACTCATGGGGTCCAGAGTCACGCGCGTATCACGCCAGTAGACTAAACGACCAAGCGTCCTGGCTTGGCCAGGCCATCAGTGCGAAAACGAACCTCAGCAGCTCATGACGACCGCCTTTCTCGCCATGGCTAGTCCGCATGCGATTCCTGCGGCTACAGCTCTGGACGCTAGCGTCGTATCCCCTCATGAGACCGAACGAGAGCCGTCGCCGGTCTCTCCAGGCGACGCACCGGACGCCTGGCTCGTGGGCGATGCAAAGTCCAAGGAAGATGTGGAGCTGGGTGAGGTGCTCACTGTCAAGCTTAAGAAGCGGAGACGCCTGCGACGCGCGGCGTTCGTCGCGGCACTGGTGGTCTTCGCAGTCGCGGCGTTCACAGCCGCCACGACCATTATCCAACTCACAAACCCACCGCTGGGACCCGATGCCTTCCGCTACCGATCGTACAGCGAGATTGTCGAGTCGCTCAAGGCATTGGAGGCTGCGTACCCTCAGTTTGTCGAAGTGTTCACAGCCCAGGAGCGTTACGGTCTCCCACTGCGCGACGAGCTCATGTGTTCCGGTGTCAACAACACGAAGGTGCACTGCCAGCACTACGTGGTCAAGATCACGGACCGCAAGTCCCTACCAGACCCTCAGAGACCCGAGATCTTTTTCAGCGGAGCTCTCCACGGTGACGAGCGCGTCGGTCCGCAAGCTTCTTTTGCACTGGCGGAGCTGCTGGCACAGAACGCAGCGGATGAACAGAATGGAAACGCGTGGCTGCAGCGTCTCGTGAAGACGCGGACAGTAGTGATCATGCCGACGACAAACGCCTACGGCTACGACCAGAACGAGCGAGAGGAACGGTCTGTGGATCCGAACCGGGACTTCCCATACCTCAGAAAGGGATCCGACTGCTTCCAGACCATGGTCGCGAGAGCCGTGAATGAAGTGTGGCGCGCGCATTTGTTCCAGCTCTCCATCACGTGGCACGGCGGCACGACCAGCGTGTCCTACGAGTGGGGGTCCACAAACCACGTTCTACGCGAGATAGAAGGCGAAGAAGCTGGTGGCAGTGAAGTCAGTCCGGACGACGTAGGCCAAGCACTGGTGGCGACGGGCTTGTCGCGGTTCGGCGGCAAGTTCCGAGACAAGGAATGGTACTACCCGACCGGACGCCAGAACGATATCGTGTACGCTGTGAAAGGAGGCATGGAGGACTGGGGATACGCTGCGTCCTGGGAGAATGGTGCAGTAGTGAACCCTCCAGTGGGCGTGTGTACCCCAACGTCCCTCGGTGGGTACGACGCCGCCAAGTCGGTCTACAACAACGCCACGCACCGAGCATTCAACATCCTGGTTGAGACCAGTGACGACAAGAAGCCTAGTGAGTGGAACTTGGGTGACCATGCTTCGTTAACGGAGCAAGCACTGGCGGACTTCTTGCCGTCCAACATCACGATCGGCCACGTGCCCCGCAATGTTCGCCTTGCACTATACTACATCGATCTCCTGCAGCCTTACGTCGTGTGGAAGACCCGTCCGAGCAACACCAGCGTGGACAACACCACGGAGTTCACGTGGGAAGTAGCAGGCGCGATCACAGTCAACAACACGCAGCTCAAGTTCAGCACCAGCCCAGACATGGCCAACGCCACAACCACTGCGTCCCAGTCCGGCGTCACGCGGTGGTACCATCCCGACATGCGACTGTCGCTCGAGAGGTCGACCAACAAAGGTTTGTTCTCCCAGACTCTCCAGTTCCCACGAGCAGGCATGTACTACGTCCAGGTCTCCGCAGTCGTGGACCAGAACTGGGCCGAGCAGCCAGACGCGCCGACGCCGCTCGTCAAGCCGCAGACCCACATTGTCAACGCGCGCACGAACCCCGACTGGTTCTTTGAGTCCAACAACAAGACTGTGCAGGGAAAAATCGAGTGGACGTCACCGGTAAGTAGATCTCCGCTAAACCACAAGCTCTGTGGGATCAGAGAAGCAGAGACTGATGCCCAACGATGTTCATGTTCCCACAGATTGTCAAGGTTGTCGTGGAGTAGTGAGCTGCTGCGGTTGTGCACGTGACTTATTGTATCGTGAGTGAAGTTTCCGTGGATTAAATGCAATGTATGAGAGTTGAACCTTTCTCAATCGATACCAACGACTCCAACGCCATTGTTGCTGCTGCCAAAGCCAACGCAATCGTGGCAGTAGAGAGAGACCCTTGCAGGCTGCAGTGCATTGTCGCCCTTGCACCTTCACTCTCTCAAGAAAGGTGGTCGCCAACTAAAACGATATACGACGTAGTACCGTTTTTAAAAGTCGTTTCGAGGGCGTGTATCCATCGCCAGATCACGAGTATTTTCACACCGATGGGTTCATGGCGCGTTATGGGACGCTCGCGAGGCAGCACAGCTACGTACGGCTCATGCACAAGTGCTAGTACTTGAGAATGGCTCAAAACCATCGGCTTGTCCCAAGGAGCGAACATGTGAACCCAACGCGCTGCTACGTACTGAGCTGCGGCCGCAGTCTCCACCACGTGAACATCTTCGTGAACATAGCTCGTGATTAAAGCCGTGCCACCAACCACACTTGCTCAGATCAGAATTTTCCCTTGACAACACGAGCCTTCGCACTCCACTCACCTGCTGACTCGATGGGGTGCCGCCACAGCCACGAAGCTCTTGAAGACGCGGCTTCCAAGCCAGTCTCGTGCCACGAGAAGCCACGGGATACGGTTCGCTCGACCACCACGACGCTGCACGCTGTGGAGGAAGACACGTCGCTCGAACCGGAGGCCGACGCTGAACGAGCCCAGCAGGAAAAGAACAAGCAGGTCTACAGGAACCAGCTCCTCGCGCAGGGCGTCTGCCAGATGCGACTGCGCTGAGTACATCATGAGCAAATAGACCTGGCATTCGTCTGGTCCTCTTGAACTGATGATGGCTCTGTTTTCGTGCATCAATCTGAACCCCAAACCCAACCGACTTGAAGCTTGGCGACTGCAACGAGCCTCGCGTTCTCGTCATCGCTTGATGCCTTCGCTCTCCTCCCATCAACGGAAGGAATGGGGATCCGTCTGGCTGGTCGCATTGTGTCTCGTGATCGTTGCAGTTGAACCTCCACCGAATGCGCAAACGCCACACAGAACCCAAGTGAGCCATTCGCCCCAAGCGGCACCGCCATAATTAGCTGAGACCGTGAGCCAGGAAGGATGGACGACTAGCACTGCGCATACATTCCGGTCGTTGCTGAGAATGACTGCGAACAGTAGGAAGATCCACGACAAGCTGAAACGGATAACGCACTGAATTGGGATGGCAAGCTGTGCTTGCAAGCTCAAGTTGTACTACGTAGTATTGGTGTGTCTGAATGCGTTGCTCTATGGGTTGGTATATTGTACATGGTGGTTCACGCTACATGTTCACAGCTACTGAATCTTCCTTACTGGTCGTCATGTTCTTCCGCTTCAGAGATGGCGTCCAAAGGCGTGTATGACTCACGCTTTTTCAGCTGCATATCTCTTGTGTAGGCCACGCGCTTGCCGGCCACGCGCACACTCACACATCCAACGTATTCACTTGGAATCTGGAGGAGCTTGGGCTTGGGATGCAGCGCCTCGTACTCACGCGCCAACTGCGCGCAGATGCACTTGGGGCCCTTGCCCAGGATCTTGCGCCACAGACTGCGCTTGCGCGTGCGTCCTTCCTTCTCGTCTTCGCCCTGTGGATCAGAGTGGCGGCGACTGAGCACCACACTGTTCTCGGCGTCCTTCTCGGCCGCGCGCAGTGCGTAGAAGCCCGCGAGCCCGCCCGCAGGCGCCACGCGCGTGGTCAGAAGCTTGTGCTCGTGCGCTTGCTTGTCCTGGTAGGCGCGTGCGCCGCACGTGCACTTGCTTGGAGGGGTCTTGCTGGCAGTTTGCTGCTGTGTGTGTTGGTGCGGGATTGTCGCGAACGACGGAGCCATCATGCCGATCGCCATGGTTGTTGAGTTGAGCTAGTGAATGCTAGAGGGCGAATTGGGGAATGCGAGTTGCGTGGTCCGACGCCGCGGCATCTCGCGCAAGCCACCGCGCTTCCAGCCACGCTGTTCAAGCCGCTCACACATCAGGAATCTGCAACGTGTCCCTTAAGCTCGTGAGCTCTTTTGGGCGGTTGGCTGGAGCTGGGACAGTCGCAGCACACTCACCAGACCGAACGTTCCGTGTGAATCATCCGATTTGTGGACTTTCTTGCTCGAAAGGGTACGATCAGAATGATGGTTAGATGAGCCGTGAATGGTGGTTTCTAGACTTTAGGAGAACTTGATTGGATGAAATAGAGATAGACAACCCTAATAGACGCAACTCGCGTACCCACTCCTCGTCGCATGCGACGCGCATCTGGTCGACTGGCTGGCTGTGGAAGGAATGCGTGTGTACACGGCCCACGAGTGATAGTAATGATATAGAAAGTGATACCCGTACAAACACATCTCTGTTTACAGAGATACTAAGTACATTTAGTTTGTATAAATAGATAACCGTCGTATGATAGATCGAAAATGGGTTGCTAGAAGTAGGCCAAGCCCCCAACGGCGGCACCCGACACAACACCGGCGATTGCCTGGTGTCCGGACTGAGCACCGCAACGTGCGTGGCGCCACGCCGCCCACTGCCATTGGCTAGACCACCACGCACCGGATAGTTACTCCAAAAGTTCAGGAGCCCACGCACCAAGATTCAGATTACATCCACACAGTACCAGTGCAGGATTCCTGCACCAGGACACGCCGCTGCTTCAGATTCCTGCCACCCGATCCAGCGCATCTGAGATGCAAATGGAGAGAAGGAACTCTAGTGAACACTCCAGTACTGGTAGACGCAGTGACGTCGGTTGGTGGCGTGGTGGTTTGGTCTCCCGAAGATGCGAACCAACCACAGCATGAGCGTACGTGTACACTCACCACTCACACACACATGGATTTAGGTCCCAATAGAAAGGCCGCCACAACGCACACGCCATTTGTGTCGCGCGCGTGCACGCGACAGTCGACGGCGTGTGCGTGTTGCGCACGTCAGCTCACAGTAGAAGATTCGCGACTGTCTACGTTTGCTGGTGGCGCTTAGT
The DNA here is from genome assembly GCA_023337615.1 of Pythium brachiatum. NCBI lineage: Eukaryota > Oomycota > Peronosporomycetes > Pythiales > Pythiaceae > Pythium > Pythium brachiatum. The sequence continues at coordinate 6,552 of JAADXI010000853.1, read as the reverse complement.
CCAGCCATTCGTTTCTACGGAACTGCAACTGCAGCAGGCACAGCATTGGTGGGAATCTCAGTCAGTTCATTAGGGTATCATACTGTACAGCACTACGTAGTATCTCACAGCGTGCCTCGCTGGTAGGAGCTGGTGGTGCTGCCTCGCTTGTTGGCTTGTCGGAGTGCGTTGGTGGGTCCGTTGCCAGTGCCGCCGGCCGCGTCCTTGAGCTCCTGGACTTTGCGGCGCACCATCAGCAGCAGCATGGTGGACACGCCCACGAGACACAACGAGAGTATGAACAGGATGTAGCTCACGGCCATGGACCCGTAGGTCTGGCCGCTGTAGTTGCCCATGAAGAAGCCCATGGTCACCGGCAGAAAGATCTCCCCCATGCCGCAGCCAAACACGATGAGCGACGACACGCGGCGGATCAACAGCTCGTCGATCACGCGCGTGAGGCAGTGGATGCTGAGCGTGAACAGCGGCGCCAGTGCGCAGCCAAAGCACACGAGACACACCACGAACGTGCCGAAGCCGGCCTCGGCGCCGAACAGAATGCCGAACGAACTCACCATACACACGATGGACAGGTAGAAGATGCTGAACAGATTCAGCGCGTGGAACATGAACTTGGAGAAGAACACGTACGACAGCCACAGCGACGCCCAGAACAGCATCATAAGCACGCAGCCCCACACAAACACGTCTTCATTGGGCAGTGGATGCGTCGCCATGGTGAGCACGTGGCCCACGTAGTCAAACAGGAACGCCGCAAGTCCGAGCTGGATGCCGAACAATACAGTCGCGAAGATCGTGACCAGCAAAATGATGAGGTTGTTGAGCGCGTCGTACGTGTCCGGATTGCACTTGGCCGAGCCGTCGATGTGCTTGACGTGCAGGAACACCCCACCCACAATGGGGCTGGGCACAGTGGGCACACGACGCGTGGGGTCTTCAAAGGCGAGCAAAGTCTGGTTCTGGTCGCGGCCGTAGATCGCTCGTGGGCTGGGCATCACAGCCACGATGAGCAGCGGGATGAGCTGTGCGAATCCCAGGCCGTAGTACGCGACGCGCAGTTCGATGTTGAAGATATCCAGTAGGAGAGCCACCATGGGGCCGAGCACGGTGCCGAAGCCGTAGGCAAAGTTCATGGACGTGACGAGCTGCCTGCCGAACGTCGGGTTGCTCTCTCCAGCCACCCACAGCACACAGCGGTTGAGTGAGATGTTGAGCAGCGCTGTCCAGAAGCCCTTGGCGATGAAGTACACGCTCACACCGAGGTTTCCTGTAGCAGCAGCGACAGCGGGTAGGCACGCGTACCACGCGCCGCTGCACATCAACAGCCCGACCATGATGTTCTTGAGGATATCCATCTCGATACTCACGCTCAGTACGAGCTCGCTCATGAACGACATGAGCAATGCAGCGCCGCCGTGGGCTGCGAAGATCGGACCGAAGGAAGACACGGGACTGTGGAGGCCGGCCTGGTCCAGCGCGAGCTTGGAGAAATAGCTCAGTGATGGGCCGACGAGACCGAGAAACAAACCCTGGAACACGTAGATGAGTCGGTACGCGAAGAGCTGCAGCTCGTAGAACTGCGCGTCATCTTCTTCGTAGATCACAGCGCCGCCACTGAGCACGTTCACGCTGTGGAGCAGCGACGACGACTCGCCGTGGCCACCGCCACCGCCATGAGCGCCAGCGTTCGCCCCTCCGTAGCCTGTAGACGCGTTTAATGAGCGGTTCCCAGCGGCAGAGGAGCCGCGCGTCGACTGGTGGCTGCCGCGGGACGAGTCCGTGGCGTTGCTGAGCGTGGACAGCGTGCTGAGGTTGGAGGCGCGGCGGCTCGCGTGGTGGCTCTGCGCGTGGCTGCTGCTGTTAGGAGCTGGCCGTCTAGCGCCGCGCGGGCCTGTAGACGTAGAGGACGACGCGGGCATCGTCACCAATTGCAGGAGGAATGGGGAGATACGAGTGGGGAAGGAAGCACGGAACCACGCGCAGGCACTTCGACTTCTTCTCTGCCGCTGGACGTTCCGTGAAGTGAGACTGCAGTTTCTACAGTCAGCCGTACTGCGTCTGACCGGCTAAGTACGCATATCATCACCTTCTCGAGAAGTACGATAATACATGGACTTGGTATTCAATTATTTGGTCTAATTTACCGGCTTCGCGGCCGTAAGAGGCTCTCGTATTTGGTGTGGATGGCGGCGATGCGCTTCTGCTTGGCGTCGGGGGAGCTCCAGTTCGTAGGAGCTTCTAGAACTGTAGCTGCGATGCTTTTCTTGCGGCTCACGAAGCCTCGCCGTGTGAGAGCCAAGCCTGTGAGGCCTCCGGCCTTGAGCCGAGCCCGCTCTTCGTGCTTGGGCACTTCGTACGACCACCGGTGGTTCGGATGGCTCTTGTCCAGCTCCTTAGGTGCCAATGGCCGCAGTGTGAAGCGTGGAAGCCGCTTCTTCGAGTACTTGAGCGGTCGGTACTTAAGCAGCAGCGGCGGCTCACGCATCGCCTCCTTCTCTTTCTCCTTGTGCGAGGCATCGTTGTCTCTCTCAATGTCCTGGACGACCATGTGTGCTTCGTACGAGAGCTTGAGCTCGCGGTCAACGTCGTAGACGTGGGCTACGCGGTGAGGATCCAAGTCGCAGCGCATGGCCTCAATGGGAAGGTTACTGTAGATGTGCTGGACCGCCGTCTCGATCGACATCTCGGACGAGAATGACGCCGCGAGACGGCGCGCTGACTCGCCCAGGGCCTGGTCCTGAAGCAAGCGATTGAAGACAGTCGACAGGCCTGCGACAGCTACAGGAGACGTGAGCGCGACGAGATCCAGAGGCTCAATACCCACGCCGGCGTTGATGATCGCGTGGCCCCACATGCGTTGGGACGGGCCTCTGGAGACCACGCAAGATGGTACGCCTGCACTGAGCCAGGCAGCGGTTAGTGACGCGTCTCCACTGTGGACAGCTCCTGCGATGAACGGCTTGAGCATCGCCACGGGCGTAGACCCCAGCACTTGAAGCAGAACCTTGGAGGAGAACAGCACAGGTGGCGTGATACACTCGTCCGTGGTCTGGAAGATCACACGCGCATTTGCTCGGTTAGCCGCGTCTTCGATCACATGCAGAAGCTGGTCCTTGGTGACAGGATCCCAGTCGCCAATGGCGAGGCCAACGTACAGCACTGGTGTAGAGTCACTGGTCACGAACGACTGCAGCATCGTCATCATCTCGTGCTCAGTCAACTGGGTCTCTGCTTGGGTGTAGCCATAAAGCTCGACGAACCCAGCGACGCAGTGCTTGTCACCAGCCTCCAGCGGCTTTGGCACCACACTGGCACTCCATAGGTACGAGTACGGAACGCGCCACTCCGTCAGCAGATTCCGTTTACTGGCTGAGCCACTCAAGCCCAGCGCGCCACGAAAGCCATCAAGGATATCATGGAGACTGGGAGGCACGAAGACCTCACATGGCGAGGCAGTCATACAGTGGAGAGGCACACCGAGCCGCTCGGCCACAAACGTCTGGCCAAAGAGCTGAGGATGCGAGATGATCACATCGGCGTGGAACTCGATCGCTGGCGTGAACGGATCTGCTTGTGAACACGCAGGCCACTGCGAGAAGATCAAGGCCTTGAGCTCTGCACTGCCAGCGAACTCGATCTTGCTCTTCACACCGAAGAAGTTCCGGTCCGGGATGGCAATGGTGTGATGGTTCTCCAGAAACGACGAGAGCGTCGTTGGTTGCCCACCCAGCGGGTAGAACTCAAGGCCTCGACTCATGATTCGCTGTCGGAACTGTTCATGGGTGGCGATGCGAACGCGGTGGCCATCAGCTAGAAGTCGTAACCCAATTGCAACGAACTGCTGGATGTTGTCGCCCCAAGATCCCGTCGCCAACAGGCAGAACGACATCTTTGGAATGATCACTTGTGGTGCGGTTGGGAAGAGCAGCTCGGCCTTGTTCAGTGGACTGGCTAGCTTTCCATGCGCTTGGATCTCTTTGTACCGGACCGTCATGTTTCGTCGCTCGTCCTCTGTCACTTGGTACACGGCGATCTGCGCCCGCGGCGTCTCCTTCTTGATCTTCATCTTCTTGAACGTCGTCTCGTCGTCCCGCATCGTCGATGTGTGCGCGAGTCGTGTGTTATCCAGCAAAAGACTGCCAACTTTACGCTCGTCCGCACCACGCGCAGCATTGTGGCGGCCCGTGGCGACGTGGTCTGCGAAGATCACGGCGGCCTTGATCGGTCGATATACAAAGCCCTTTATCGTGCCCTTGGTGAGACCGACCACCGCACCGACCGCACCGTGCTTCCTGTAACCTTCCTTGGACTCGGTAAACCACTCGACCCAGCCACTGCCGACTTCGTGGATCATCGCACCGGCTCCAGACGCTACACCGTCTAAGGTTGAGTCAGGGCCGTGGGCTTCGTAGTCGACGCACTGGTAGTCACGAACATCCTTGACTGAGTTGCCCTTGCGGGCCGTGATGACCATCTCGCACTCGGCACACAAGCGAATGCGGTCCTTCTGAGTCCACTTGGTCGCGAGTTGGGTCTCACAGATCTGGCAGTTCATCACACCCAGCGGAAGATTCTTGTAGAAACACCGCACAGCTTCCCCCACACCGTCCTCTTGCTGCATGATGTCGCGCATCACGAGAGCTTGCTCCCGCAGCTGCGGAGACTGCAGTTTGACAAACGCATCATGGAGCTTGTCAACGTTGAGCTTCGAGATCGGACATGGCTCCACACCAACACCCGCGTTGACGACCGCACGGCCCCAGAAAGGCTGGTCACCGAAGAATGGCACGATGAACGTGGGCTTTCCAGCCAGAAGACCAGCGGCAGTCGTGCCAGCACCGCCGTGGTGGACCACAGCACACACGCGAGGCATGAGCCAGTCGTGTGGGCAGTTTCCCAGGAAGAAAATGTTGGACGGGACCTCGATCTTGCCAGCCATGTCGCTCCAACTGGACTGGATCAACACGCGGACGTTGCCAGCACGACGCGCCGCCTCGATAATCATTTCTGTGATAGCCTGCGGCTTGGCGAGGACCATGGAGCCAAAGCCCACGAAGATCGGACCGCCGTCGTTGCCCAGGAACGCCTCCAGCTCCGGTGTCGGCGTGTAGTTGGAGCCCGCTTCTTTGAGTTGCACTGTACCGATGACATCATAGATACCTCCCCAGTCGCTGGGCTTGGGGACGAGCGCTGGGCTCCACATGAACGCGTGGGGAATCGCAAGATCCAACAGCAAATCGCGTCCGCCGTCGCCCTTGCGTAGCTTGCGAAGCCCCAGCGTCTTGACGCGGAATTTGTTGATCATACCCTCTGTGCCCTGCCACATGAGCAGGTCCACGAGCTTGTACGATAGGTAGTTCTTCTTCTGCGGGACGTTGTCGTAGGGCAAGTTGGACAGCGGGTGAGGGAACGCCACCGTCGGCACCCACGGCTGTGGGAACATGATGTGGAGCGGCACGCCGAGCCGCTCTGCCACGTGGATGTGGCCGTAGGAAACAGGATTCGCGATGATGGCCTGGGCCTGGAAAGGTCTTCCGGGGATGCCCTTGCCCAGCGCATCCGGGTCAGGCGCTGACACGGCCGGCCAAGTGGACTTGATGATCTCGTCCAGCATCTTCATATTCCGCGGCACGTCCTTGGTGAGGTTCTCGTACTTGTGCGGGATCAAGTGGCCGCCCGTCTTGACCATATACGCCGCGAGCTCCTTCGGATCGCCTCCGAGTGGGTAGAACTCGACGTTGTGTTCCATGACGAAGTCGCGGTACACTGCGTGGGTCGCCAGTCGCACGCGGTGGCCGTCCTCCTGGAGCCGCTTGGCGATGCCCACGAACGGCTGCACGTCGCCGCGTGTGCCCACGATCATGATACAGATATTCATCACCGGCACGGCCTGTTCTAACGGACGAGTCGAGCGCAGTCTCTCCGCCATCGCGTCGATTTGTCCTGCGCGCTGCTGTAGCTGCGATAGATCGTAGTCGTTCTCATACGCGTCCAGCGAGAGGTGGATGCGGCCGTCGGGGTCGAACGTCGTGACGCTGCCGGCAAAGTCCGCGAACTCATCAGGCGCAGAGGGCGAGTCGATCGCTTGTGGCGCTGTGTGGATCTGCTGGTCTAGCGCCATGGTCTTCGCTGGCGGCGCCGTCGCAACTGGCGTCGCAGTGGCAGACGCTGCACCGGGAACTGGACCGAAGAGATCGTAGTGTTCGTCGGAGTCGGCCATGGAGTCGCGTGTCCAGTTAGTTAATGAGCGAGTGGGAAATCGGAGACTGATGTGTGCGATGGGAAGGAGACGAGTAGAGACGCATGCTCCTAAGATGCATGGGACGGCTGGGTGTTGGGTTCATAGCCACACCTCCGAAACAGCGGCTGGGTGGGCTGTCCAACTGGGTGGCTTGGTTTGATGTTTATGCGGCCAAGAAGATGATGCACCACATACACCCTCAAAAGATGATATAGGTACACCACACAGGAGTGATGGTCGAATTGATCTGAGCTCCTGGTCTGAGTCTGAATCCTGGCTGGTGATATTATATTACTTGAAGTTGGAAATGT
>JAADXI010000852.1:0-13912 GCA_023337615.1 Pythium brachiatum | reverse complement strand
GTGAGCGAGAACTTTATCGGCAAGCCGGGCTTCCAGGCACTGGCCCGCAGTGCCAATGCCAGTCGCGTGACTCTGCGGTCGGCGCTGAACTGCATGGAGACCAGCGAGGCCGCCCAGTTATTTATGTAGCCGCCGTCATTGGCGAGGACTACAATACCACATAGAGATCCACCCACCTACCAACCCAACCCAATCAATAAATAGAGATTCCAAAGCCACGTGAATGCTTTAGTGGCGACTGCTTCATCAGTCCACGATGCAGCTATAATGACACCTGAGGAGCGAGCGGAGCTCGAGTGCGAGCTTGCCGCTGAGCTACAGGAACTCGCGTTGAAAGACGACGAGGAAGAGGACGAAGAGCTGCTGCACAAGGAGCTCAAGAGCGAGTACGTGCGTCTGGACCTGGCTGCTGTGCTTCAAAATGTATCCAAGTCACCACAGCACACGGAGGAAAAGGCAAATGTAGGTGGAACGTGGTCCAAGCTCATGGAGAGCGTGGCGCATTGCGAGGCCGTCGTGTTTGGCGCGTTTGAGCTGGAGATGGAAGAGCTCCAGACCCAGCTCCTGCCAAAAATGAAGGCGTTGGCGACCAATGTGAGCTTGGAACGACGAGCGGAAGCATTACGCGAGGCCGAGGCTGGTCAACCGAGCCTACATATGGTCGTGGTTGAAGCTGCGATTGTAGAGCCACAAAGGGCTTCAATCGATACCCAGGAGACTCCAACAAGACAGGAGCCTTCCGTGAATGCCGCATTGGGTGAGGTGCCTCTGATTTCAACTGGCCAGCTACATGATCTCACGCCAGCAATGAACCCGACGCATTCAGTCTCCATAGCTGTCAGTGGCAATTTGACTCCTACGGTGGATGAGGCGTCTGAGGTGGTTGAAGCTCCTCAGCAAGCCATTGAACAGCGGGAAGAGATCAAGACCCAAGTTGTTGACCAGCTTTCGCTCCACGCCGAGCATGAGTCTGATCGCCTCAAGGCCCAGCTCCACGCGCAGCGAGCTCAGCAGGAGCTAGAAGCGATGATGGCTGCGATGGCTTCACAGTGGGAACTCGAACAGGCTCAGCTGGAATTCAAGCGACGAGAGGCAGCGATGGAACGGAAATCACGCATTGCGATGGACAAAGCGGAGAAGGCGACGCGACTGTACCTAGAGGCTGAGCGCGTCGCTGATGAAGTGGCGTTGATGCAGCGAGAGGATGCTCTCGCTCAGTGTTTGGAGGCTTTGTTGGCTCGTGCACTGCAGTGTCAGGCTGCTGAACGTCAGCAAATGGCTCAGGAAGAGACGCGGACGTGGCGTCTACTGCGTCACCAACGAGATACGCAACGGAAAGAGAAGCTGGTGGAGGAGCATAGCCGTTTGAGGCGATGGCACCATCGCGTGATGGAAGAATTGGTGTGTTCGCTTGCAGCTACAGCCGAAGCCAAGCGCCGAGCGGAAGACACGGAGCGACGACGAATGCAACGCGAGTTGAGTGCTATGCAAAGTGAAGAGCATTGGATGCGGCGCGTGTTGGCTCAGGAACGTGCATTGGGAGATGGCACGCGACGGCAAGCGGATCGATTGGCGATGGAACTGGAGGATACGCTGGCGAGGCGAATACAGAACGAAGAGAGACAGCGGATGGAGACAAGAAGGGAACGAGCTGAGAGTGCGGCTATGGAGAGCGAGGAACAGCGAAGCCGTGTGTGGGAGACGCTGTGGCGATTGAGAATCAAGCAGCTACGCAAATGGGTAGCAGGCAAGCCGCGGCGGGATACGAAGCAGAGTTGGGAACGCTGGCGAGGGGTTGTTATCGAGTTTCAGCAGTGTGAGCAAGAAGAAGAAGACGAGAAGAGGAGGCATAAAGCTGCAAGGACCATCCTGGGTTGTATGGCACAGTATACTGTTAGAAGGAGAGCTGTTCGCTCAAGAGAAGCCCACGAAGCTCACACAGAGGCAACGCAGGCCGCGAGGGTCGTCCAGTCGGCATTCCGCGGCTTCCACGTACGACGCAAGTTCCAAAACGCACTCGAAATGGCCAAAACCATGGAGTTTGATGGCGAGGGTGAGTATGGAGAAGTGAACTTGGATGATCTCATTCAAGCGCCGCCTGAGCTTGATGAAGATTGGGAGACGCCAACGATTTCAGAGTTTCACCAGCGGCAGACGGAGCCTACTCAACTGAGTGAAGAGGAGGAGTCCGTTGAAGCAGATGACGAGGATCAGGAAGAAGAAGACGAAGAGGATGAAGAGACTGTGAGAGAACAAGGAAGCATACCTGTCTCAGTGGCACAAGCCAGAGCTGCCACGCCAAAGCAGAACCAGCAGACGCCGCAGCTTGCTGAAGGAGGCGGCAATCTAGCTGCACAGCTGTGGAATCGCATGCGCAACAAGACGCTCAAGCGGCAGCACATCCAGGAGGAGAAGAAGCGTCAGCAGGACCCAGAGTATCGTGCCAAGAAGATCTTGGGAAAGGCTTCAAGCGCTCTCAGCTCCCACACTAACCACCAACAGCAACAGCAACTCTCGCAAGCGACAACTGTAGCGACGACGGTGTCGTGGGCCACAAACTCGGACAAGAAGAAGGCGCCCAAGGTCAAACTGCCGTCGCTGGTGGAGCGGCTACGCAAAAAGACTGCGGCTGCACGCTGAAGGAGGAGGTGAATAACGCGGTCTATTACGGCTTCTATCAGCGGTGATGCTTGGCCAGCTTCATGGACTCTTTGGTCTGCTTCATCATGAGCACGAACACATCAAAGTCGGCCGTCGCCACGAGGATCTCGGAGCACAACACGAGACTCGACTCGCGGTCGCGCTCGTACGCGTCACGCACGTGCTGGTAAAACTGCTGGATCGTCGCGTCCTGCGCCTGGATGAATTCTAGCAGCAGCAGACTGTTGAGCTTCCCTTACAGGACACAGGTTACAACAAGTGAGACCGTGGCTCTTCCTACCTTCGATCTTGCTCTCGAACAGATCCTGGAACTGGTTGTAGATCTCCGTGTATCTACTCAAACCCACAATACATCAATCAGTCGTCGATCTCATGAACACTGTGGCTTTGCATCAGTCGTACTCGAGCTTCATCTCCTCGCTGTCGGGATCAAACACAGCGCAGTGGTCCTCCGCGAACCGCTCGAACGTGTGGGCAAACGCATCGTCATCAAAAAAGTACGAGATCACCTTCTTGATCAACGCGTTGCCTTCGTCGTCCTCATCTTCCGACCGACGCTGAGAGGCCTTGGCGTCGTGCTGGTCCTCGTCGTCGTCCCCGCGACTGCTGCTCTTGCTTTCACTTCGCGGCATGGCTTTTGCGTGGCTTCTGTGTGGACGATGGAAGCGGGAGAAGGCGATCCGAAGATGGATCCTAGCAGCTTCCTACAGGCGACTTGCTGGCTGCTACGGCTGCTGTTGCGTTCGCGCTAACGGAGCTCTTCGTGTTCCGGATCGAGCTGTCGCAATTGAGCTCGTGGGTCGCGGTCACAACCGTTTCGGATGTTGAAGTCACTGCAGTGCCCCCTCACTACAACAACATGGTACGAAGCAGCGCAAACAACAAGAAAGATCTACTCGAAAATGCGTTTATGAGGGTCTGTAGGTCGTAGTAAATGGCGCGTTCGCGATCCACGCGCCTCGTTATGCGAGTTCGATGTCGCGTTGTAAAGCTTGCTGTCTCGACGAACGGTGAGAAGAGGTGAAGGGGATGTCAGATGCCTTACATCTCCTCGTCCACTGGCTCGCCTTCGGCCGCAGCCTCGGCGTTTTCATCGGCGGCGTACAGGATCTCGAACAGCGACTTGACCATCTCGTTCGAGTCCGCGTCCGGCACAGTCTGCAGCGTTTCTTCGATCTGACGCAGCTTCGAGAAGTAAAAGTCGCGTTCTCGTGCCAGGCCTTCCACCTAAAAAACCATTTCCACCGAACACCATCAGCCACACAATACCAATACAAAGACCCTATAGATAGAAGCAGACGTACCATGGCATTCAGCTCTCCGACTTCGTTCGTGAGACGCTCGTTGTCGTGGGTCAGATCCAGGATCTCCTTGGCCTGCGCGAGACTTGGCGACGCGCTGCCTGGTCGAGCGGCTCCCGCCGCCCCCGCGGCCGTCCGCGATACCGCACTAGGAGCTCCTGGCGGCTTAGCAGCCGCTGCCGCTCGCACACCAACGCGTGGCGCAACGGACGGCGCCGTCACGGGCTTCTTCTTCGCGATAGTCGAAGCGCCGGGCGATGGCGACGACGATACACCCGATCCACCGAACTTGGCCGTGTACTGTGGACCGCCCTTGCCCTTTTCACGGATCGCCGTCGCATCATAGGGCGCGCCCGAGGCATTGAGTTCGTAAAAGCGCTTGAACCACTGCATGAACTCGAGGTTGTCCTGGTATTTGCCGCGGATCAAGCGGTCCACTTCGATATGGCGGTCGATCTTGAGCGTCGTGAAGCACTTTTGCAGCACCTTGTAGTTCTGCACGTACTCATAGTCCACCTTGGCGCTCCAGTCGACCTTGGACATGGGCACTTTGCCTGGGTAGATCGCGTCCAGGATCATACACGCGTGGGCACCAATACAGGTCTGTTCCACTTTGCTCAGGTTCGTCTGGCACACGCCGTTGACCCAATCCAAAATGTCCTTGCGGCCAACGAAGTACGTGCCGTCCATCATCGCGATGCTCTGGTCTGCGGCGGCCATGGTGTCTACAGGAAGGAAGGAAGAGGGATGGAGCTGCTCGTCTCTTCACGTCGCTTTATGCGTGGGGCTTTTCTCGCGATCCCAGTGGTGGTTTTTCCCAACACACACAGGTGCACTATACTGTATACTGTATACTGGAGGTCTGTGTCCGGATAATCGGAGAGGTCGGTTATGGTTGGTTATCCGGTCTGTACCCCCAACAAGTCAAAGGTGAAAGGCAACAAGCGGCAGCGACGATGGCGAAGAAAGGAGGCGCCGGTATGTGCGACTGCAAGCGTCATAGGCTGCGCGCGATGCTCTTGACGATATAGCGTACTACTCAATGATACGATTGTGGCTTTTGCTGGGCAGGAGGCGCGAAGAACAAGGTGAAGAAGGGAGCTCCAAAGGCGAAGAAGAGCGGCCAGTTCAAGGCGCTCGCCAAGACGGAAACTCGGTATGTAGCCACTCGTGGAAACCTCGCCATTGGTGATGAAGTAGTGGGAGCTTACGATGTTTGTTGGAATGCGGTGAAGGCAAGCGGTCGTTCAGACAGAGAAGAAAAATGGAAACGTCCAGCAGAAGGTGAAGGCGAAGAAGACGTTCCGAGTGTCGGACGAGTTCCGGAATTTTGACGAGCGCATGGCAGCGACGCGCATGAAGAAGCAGCAGACCAAGGCTGCACCAGCGCCGCGCAACTCTGTGGTGGCTGCGCCTTCGTTTGTCATGGCTGCGCCGACGTTTCAATTGTACGTGGTGCTCTTATGGATGACTGTTCTCTTGGTTGCCTGCTAATTGAAGGATCCTCTTGCAGTAACAACGCGCCAGTACCAGTTCAGGAAGCTCCTCGCGAGGTTGAAGGCTTCCACGGCTTCCTCTCAGCTTTGCAGGTCCATTCATCACGCTATAACCCCTAAAGGTCCTCGTCGATCACCAACTCACAATTGTATCCATCTGGCCTTAGGAACCCGCGACCGCTCCACAGGCAGCAGCTCCGCGCAAAGTTCAGAGCCAGCGAGTAGAGATGCCTCGCAACGTGTTCGCTGTGCTTGACGACGACGAAGACGTCCAGCAACCGCCCGTCCAGGCCGTCGCGCCTCCGAGCTTCATGCAGCCAGCAACGTTCAGCTTCAACACCGGCTTCAACAACGCCGCCTCTGCTGGCACCAGCGGCATCACATCTCTGCAGCGCAGCATCCTAGGCTACTCGGCCGCTGCGCCATCGCCGTTCGCACAACGCTCGGCGTTCCCAGCTCGCGAGATCGACCCCGATCTGTAGCTTTTTCTTTCAGATATGATAGGGTGTGGATAGAGTTAAGCTGTTGTTGCATTTGGCATATGGAAATGTAGAGGTTCATGGGTGTGATGTTGCACGAAGGTAGCGTTCTGCGGTTTCTCCAACGGCCGCTTCTCGATGGCAACGGGCCGGATGGCCGCATACAAACCCCAAGTGCGAATTGAAGTGAGGAGGCGACATCCCCATCCCATCATCACGTGAGCCACGTGAGCGATTGAGTGGGAAGACCAAGCGAAGAACGAACAAGCGGTGACGAGCCCCGACGCGACGTCTGATTGTGTGGAAGACAGATCCACGCACGCACGTATCCATCCATTTAGACGCATCGAGCGCCGCGTGGGAGTGAAGAGCTACGCTCGCGACGAAGAGATCCAATTGGACGGATCCACGCCGAACGGTCTGCGTTTCTGCGAGCATTTGCAAACAACTAGCGACGACAAGAGAGAAGATAGAGTGAGAGGAGTCGGCCGACGCAATGGGCAGCGCCTCGAGCAAGGACAACGATGCGAATCCGCATGATCTGGGCCAGAACGTGGGTGGCATGGACTCGCCGCGCAGCAAGAGCCAGTACGCGCTGCAGCACCATCCGCAGTACAACCACACGGGCAGCGACAGCTCCATGAGCGGCAGTGCGTATGGCGCTGCACCGCCAGGAGCGCCGCAGTATATAGGCGGGGGAGGCGGCCAGCGGGACAGTGGAGGACCGACGGGAGGAGGACCAGCAGGCGATGAGATGGAGGTGGACCAGTCTTCGGAGCTTCCGTTCAACGCAGCAGGAGGGCGCCATGATGACGCTACTGGAGGAACCATCGTGCCAACGAGCGACGTGGTGCCCATGGTTTTCCGCTGGGAGCATGGCGGTCGCAACGTGTACATCACCGGCACGTTCAACGGCTGGTCCAAGCAGTGTCCGATGCATCGGTCTGGAAACGACTTCACGTACATTGCCAATCTCACACGCGGCAAGCACGCGTACAAGTTCGTGGTGGACGAAGAGTGGCGCTTTGCGCCCGACCAGCTCACAGTCGCAGACGTGGAGGGCAACGTGAACAACTTTGTGGACGTCTCGGAGTTCCAGGCACTGTCGGACTTTGACTTTGCCGAGAATAAAGATCAAGACGAGGACCAGTATGGACGCTTCATCCCCGATGTCGAAGAGTACACGAAGGAGCCGCCGCCGCTTCCGCCGCATTTACGGCACATTATCCTGAACAAGGTGAGTCTCGACGTGGTGAATTGCCTGCTGACGTAGCTGTCGTGGCTGACGTAGCGGACGTAATTGTGTCTTGTAGAATCCCCCAAGTGTAGATACCAGATTGCTGCCAGTGCCGCAGCACGTCGCGCTGAACCATCTCTACTGTACAGCCATCAAGGACGGCATGATGGTGCTCGGCGTGACCCAACGGTACAAGCAGAAGTTCGTGACGACGGTCTACTACAGCCTAATGCCCGGCACATCCTAAGCTCGGCCGTGCATTTCTTCATATTTTTCCCACGCCATTCCAGTCCAGTGTGTAGCGTCGGCCCCCAGCGTCGTCTTCAGTATCGGCCCGTCAACAAATCTGTCCACGTCAGAAGCTACCATGAACGCAACCATGAGGAGAGGAGGTGAGGAAACGGGAAACCGCTTCAGCGTCATTTTCAAACCACCCAGCGAAAGCCCCCAGGAAGCTTCCGACGGAGATGTCTGGCCGTCGTGGAAGACCGTACAGTAAGTAGTAGCTCGTACCTGTTGTGAATAAATAGAAACAGAGATCGGAAAAGTTGGCGCCACCTCATCACAGTATTTCCACGCGTTCACATCGATTGATCATCTCCACACCATCACAGAAACTGCTTCTATTACGCTGCAGGATACTAATAAGAAACGACTCGGGGGCTGTGAGAGTGAGGGGGAGGCTGATCGGAACGCCTGGCGTTGGCCGGGTGCAGTCCGGTGCATTGATGAATCGAGTGTCGGGACGTTGTGGCTGCTATTTACACGTAGATCTCGGCCCAGAGGAACAAAAAGAGCGAGCCAAAGCCGAGCAGAATCGCGGCGATGATGGCGAGCACGAGCTCCACGAAGAAGTTCTTCTTGGGCGCGACGGCCTTGGTGAAAAAGACCGACATGACCGTGAGGCCGGCGAGCAGCAGCGCGACGGTCAGCGAGCCGTAGTTGTCCGGGTTCACGGGGCTGTTGTATGGGATCTCCTGCACAGTATCAGACACGCATACAGTTAGTGATCATGCAGTGTTGCTGAAGCGTTGCGGCACGCAGCCAGCGCCCCACGCACCATGATGCTGCTCATTGTAGCTCTTCGACTTGAGGGGCTCAGGATTTTCACGTGTCACGTTTTCCCAGCCCGGCTGACCAAAATGATACTCAGTTTATTCTGTCTGCTGTAGTAAACATCATCAGATATGATAATTGTCAGATAGATCTCTGAGTCAGCGCAACCCCATTTCAATTTGGACGATCAACTGGCACCATGGCGATCGCGACGACAACGCTAGCGGCTGTGGACGCAACACAAGAGGACGAGAAGCTGGTCAGCGTGTTGGAACAGTACGATGAGTACCTTGTCGACCAGCAGCACGCGATTGAACTCCTCAAACAGGTACGCGTTGGCTCAAAAAGCTCTGAATCTGTTGAAAGAACTGGGTCTCTGACGGCGTATTGTCGTTGATCTGTAGGGGTTCCTGAAGCTCACGATGGCGAAGCTCAACCTCCCGGCCCACGCACTCGGTGAGCTGTCTTACAAGGACGGCTTCGAAGCTGCGCTGTGTGTAAGTGTCGAGAGCGACGGCGCGCTCTCGGTCGTGAAGGGCGGCGATCGTGTCCGCGACGCGAACTCAACTCCCGAAAGCCCAGTGGAGCCACGCAATGCCGTTGTTAAGCGCCGCACTCAAGCCAGCGACAACATGAAAGAAAAAACAAGCACGGCATCGCCCGTTGTATCCGGTGGCAACCAGGAAGATGCCGCGATTATGTGGTTTAGTTCTCTGCCGCCATCGCACCTGCGGATGGCGCAGAAGAACTTCCGCAGTGGTGAGTGGGGTTGGCTTTCGCTAAGGCAGCGACTGGATCATCGGCTGAACTCTGACCGCATTGTGTTTACATGCAGCTCTCCACGCGTTGTTGGCGTCGGCCGCGTCCGCCCGGAAGATCCAGTCCGGCGTGAATGAGCTCACCTCCACAGCAATCAAGTCCTAGGCACGAGAGGGATTTATACTACGTAGGGATGAATAAAGCAGCTGGCTAAATACAAACAGTGTTGACCGTAAGACACCTTACATCAAGTAAAGTTTGTTATGTAGGAAGCCACATTGCAGTGCATTACCAGGAGCCTTTACGATCTCAACTCTAAACTAGCAGTGCGGCGCGGCTGCTGCCTGAGAAGAGCTTGTGGGGGACGTTGGTGAAGCTGCTCGACTCACGTGAGGTCGACGGGCGCACATCGATAGGCACTTGCCACCGGAAGATCTGCGTCGTCGGCGAAGCATTGGCAGTCGTTGCAGCCGTGGCCGTCACGTTTGCGGAGAACTCGAAGCGGATACACCACTGGAAGCACACGAGGTCGGTCTTGATAGTGGGCAAGGCGTCGTGCGGGATGCTTAACCGCACGTTGGTCTGCAGCGCCGACGCTGTGTACTCGTGAAAGGTCCCCACGACCTTGGACTGCATGACCTTGCTGGGCTGCAACGCCATGCTAGCGAGCACTTCTTCCTGGCACAGTGTCGCGTGGATCTCGACGCACGGGATGCTGGCTCTTGAGAAGTCGAACACGCCGAGCAGAACGTCGCCTGGATGGTAGAACTGCTTGGTCAGAAGCAGCTTCACGAGATGCGCGTCGTCCTTGCCGATCGTGAAGAGGCTTGTCTGTGCGCGCTGGAGCTGCTCGGTCTCGACACGGCCGTGCATGAGCGACGGCCGCAGCTCAAACGGAATCTCGCTGCCCTTGCGCACGCCCACTGGCGCCGCAACCAGAGACACACTGCGTTCCTTGCGCGAGCCACGGCGCTTGGCAGGATCTTGAGCACTCGCGATGTTCTCCGGAGCGAAGGAGTAGTTAGGGGCGTACACGTCAAATGGCAAGTGGACGGCCACGGGGTTGCTCGTGAGAGGATTCGCAGTGATCGAAAGAACGTAAAACACGCGCGCTGACGCGCCACGGAACGAAGGACACGGGTTCTCAGGCAACACGATGGCGAAGTCACGGCGGCAGCGTCGTAAAGTGTCTTCTTTGGACTCAGATGGCGTCGGCGCGATGTTCAGATCTGAAAGCAACACGCACGGCGCTGAGAGATACAAACACGAGCCAGCTTCGCCTGAGAACTTGGCCACATCCGCAGGGGCGATGCCGCCAGCAGAGTCAGTCGGCGGTGGTGATGCTCGAGGCGACGCGAGAGTGACTGGCACGGAGAGCAGGTTGCTGTCGACCGAGACGTGGGCGTGGATCTGGGCCACGACGCTCGCGATCTCAGTCGCCGCGTCGGCGGTCGTGTGCTGCGTGAGAAGCTGCACAAAGCCGCGGACGATGCCTCCGGGACGGTAGTAACGACAGGATAACTGCGCGTGGAGTTGAGTGGCCGCAGCGTCGCCATGTGCAGCAGCAGAAGGCGGTAATGGCGTCGTCGCCCCCGCCATTTTCAGTCCGCGATGAAGATGAAGATGACCTCCGTGTGTCTCCGTTAAGTACGATTGGGCTGATTGAAGAGTCCAATTGGACCTGCGTTCCTGTATGATCCGGTATCAACTGTCACAGTCTTGCCTCCACTCCCACTAAGTTCGCACACGTACTTATCGCAGTGGGCGGTGCCCAGTTTGCGCGGTTTTTTGGGGGAAAATTTGCGTTCTCGTGCGGTTTTGTTCCGACCAAAGTGCGGAGTCGCCGACGTGGAACAGGTGAGCTCCTCACACACAGCCCCCGCCATCTTCGCAACCAAACACGGCCAAGCAGATCGAGCGCGCGACGCCAGACAAGCAAGCATGGGCAAGGGCAAGAAGGTGCGTCGCTACACGATAGACAGAGTGTGGATGTGTATGGGCGTGTGTGTGGAGTGGGTATTCACGGCGGTTCCCTGAATCGCTCTCCCCCGAGCGGCTTCGTAAGCAACGCGTTTGCCATATGAATCCGAGAGGGAACGGCCTGGCATTGGGTCGTTGCCATCGGCAGCTGGACGCTGCAGTCTCCAGGCGACGGGTTGCCAGGAAGCGATGGTACACAGATAGCCGCTTGTGTGTGTGTGTGTGTGTGTTTGCTGCGTGTTGCTTCCAGTGTGGCTTGGCTTGCTGCCTGCATCGTGTGAATCTCGACTGACCTATCGCGTCTGCGTCTTGTGTTGTATCTGAAATGGCGGCTTCGCCACGGCAGCGTTCCGCGAGCGAGTATGAGCAGGACGATATGGAGGAGGAGGTGAAGGCGGTGGTCGCGCAGCAGCAGGCCAAGGCCGCCGAGGAAGTGAAGGAAGTGCGCGAGCCGTTGGAACCGGCCACGTACGAGTACAAGCCTGGAATCACGGACGAGCACGGCGAGTACCAGCCATTCCGCCGGAGTCTGGTCGATGGCGAGCCGGGTACGCTCACGGGCCGTCCGCTGCGTCTGTACGCCGACGGCATCTTCGATCTGTTCCACTTTGGCCACGCCAAGGCGCTGCAGCAGTGCAAGGAGGCGTACCCGAATGTGTTTTTGATCGTGGGCTGCTGCAGCGACGAGCTCACGCACAAGCTCAAGGGCCGCACGGTCATGACGGACAAGGAGCGATACGAGTCGCTGCGCCACTGCAAGTGGGTCGACGAGGTCGTGGAGGACGCGCCTTGGGTCATCACGGACGACTTTTTGGAGAAGCACCAGATCGACTACGTGTGCCACGATGCGCTGCCTTACTCGGACGCATCAGGCTCGGCGGAGGAAGGTGACGTGTACGCGCGTATCAAGAAGATGGGCAAGTTCCTCGAGACCAAGCGCACGGACGGTATCTCTACGTCTGAGATGATCATCCGCATCATCGCCGAGTACGACACGTTCATTCGCCGCAACCTGCAACGTGGATACACGGGCAAGGAGATGAACGTGCCGTTCATGAAGGAGCAGAGCATCAAGTTCGACATGGCGGTTGACAAGGTCAAGAACGACGTCGACAGCATGGTCCACAAGTGGATGGAGAAGGCCGAGGACATGCAGCACGGCTTCTTGGACCTCTTCAGCAAGGAAGGCCGATTGGTAAGTACTGCAGTCTGTATTTGATTGGTAGGATTGAATACTGACTCTCTTCTTGTCGGATTGTGATAGCGCACGACCCTCCGCAAGCGCCGCAAGATCATCAAGGAGCGTTTGTCGGAGCGTCTGTCAGAAGTGGCTCGCGAAGGACTGTGCTAGAGCAGCGGAGACACGGCTCCTCGTCCCATGACGAGCCATGTCACCACTGGACTTCGTCAAGACCGCCCTCTCTGGCATTTAGGATTTATTAGTACGTGTGCAGACCCCCCACCACCACCACGAGTGACGGCGCCAGACGTTGCGGGACATACAAATGAAAATGTTGGAATGAAACACGATTTGATTTCAGCCCGATGTCTCACGCGTACGCGGCTTCGCTGCTGTAGCCGTGCTGCCGGAGTCCGGACGTGACGACGTTCAGCGTGAGCTTGATCTTCCCAGCCGAAGTCGCGCGTGTCACCTCCCGTCCGTCGTTTTGCGTGATGAACTTGGCGTCAAAGTACTACAAATAGCCCCTCATCCAACCTCAGCAAACGGTAGCTGCCAGCAGCAAGCACACGAGCGCCAACCCACCTCTGGTGGAGATCCCGACAGCCATGCGATGAACTGTTGCAACGCAGAGGATGAAAGCGGCCGAAAGAGCGGGACTCGGCGCGTGATTGTGCCTCCACATGTGGGTATGTACGTGGAGCCATAGCCCCTGACGATATCTCGACCCAAGCCATCGAGCCCATAGACACTGAAGACGATGCGTGGCCACCCGAAGGGGTTCGTGCTCTTGAACGAAATGTCGATGGGGAAGTTGAACACGATCACTCCGTCCTGGGACGCGCGATACGCTAGCTGCGTGAGACCTGCATCCGCTCCCTGATCAGTAGATAGATAGAGGCCTGTGGTATTAGTAGACTGCAACTAGAATGTGGTTTGATGCAAGCATTTGTAGCACTCACGTGAACGACACGCCAGTCGGTGCCATAGGTGACAGCGTATCGACAATACAAATTGCCAACGCCAGGGTACTATTCACACAGGGCCACACAGGACCACACAGCCATCATTAGTCTAGTAACTCCACACGTTCTCCCTCGAGTATCACATCCTGCGTACCGCAATTGACTCGATTTGCCCACTCACGATCACTTGAAAAGCCGCTGCTGCCGCGCTCGCCACCGCTGTTGCGGAGGGTGCTGCTGCCTTTGCCGTGGCAAATGCCGACGCAGCGGCAACCAGCGCGGCGCCGCCACTAGGCTGTGGACTCGGCAGTTGCCCTGTGCCTCCATCACTCGTTGTCTTCGCTGCAGTAGTGGATGCAATTGCCTGCGCTGCAGCCGCCACGGATGGCGTCTTGGTAGCCATTCTGATGCAGGGCACTCGTCATTCTCCAGTTGGCTTCAGGACGCGACCTTTCGTGTCCCGTTGAGGTTTTATGTTGAGTTGAGGTTGATAAAACCTCGAACACAAAAGTGGAGGGGAACCAGCCGAGCGAAGTCGATTGAATGAGCAGCTCTCGTCGTGGCTGGGAAGATCTTGAGCGGGAAACACGGCGGTGATGGCGACGGAGGAGCGCGCACTGCGGGCAGAGCTCGATTCTTTGGCGCGGAAGAAGGAGCAGATCCAGGCAACACGTACGTGGGCTATGTGTAGCCGTTGGTTTGAGTGTCGTAGCTGATCTGTGGGCTGTGATATCATAGGGAGAACCAGTGGCAATCGCGTCAACAACGGCAGACAACAAGGCAGTAGCGATAACCAGT
>JAADXI010000851.1:0-13913 GCA_023337615.1 Pythium brachiatum | reverse complement strand
CGACGGCACGATCGAGATCACGCCCGAGAAACCGACGGCCGTGGTCGTGTTTGCCCATGGACTGGGCGACACGGCCCACGGCTGGGCGGATGCGATGGCGTCGTTGTCCAAGGATCTGGCTCACATCAAGTTCGTGCTGCCGACCGGTGCGTAGTGGAGTGATGGATTGCTTTAGCGGTCGACTCACTAATATCCGTGTGTATGCAGCCGCCAAGCGCCCAGTGACAATCAACGGTGGCAGCCCCATGCACGCCTGGGTGAGCCACGCGTGATTCGAACACTGTGGAAACTAGGGAGGAGCTGACAGATACGTCTCATCCCTTTAGTACGATGTCAAGTCGATGGACAAGTCCAAGGACGACTCGGCGGACGGCCTTGAGGACTCGCGCGATCGCCTTCTGGGACTGATCGAGAAGGAGGTGGCCGCGGGCATCCCACACTCGCGCATCGTGCTCGGCGGCTTCAGTCAGGTGCGTCTACTACTGCAGTTACGAAATGAATCAAACAAGAGCAGTAACCTAACGTTTGGCTCTGTTAATGCAGGGCGCTGCGATGTCGCTGGTGACGGGCTACCGCATGAAGGCCGTGCTCGCCGGTGTGATTTGTCTCTCTGGGTTTATCCCATCGAGCCACGTGAGTCTTTCTTCCCAACGTCAGTGTCATGTGTGGTCTGTCTAAGTACGTATGCCGTGCCAAGCAGACCTTCACCGTCTCGCCGGAGACCACGTCGGTGCCGCTCCTCATGTGTCACGGAGACGTTGACCGCGTCGTGAGCCTGACTCGCGGCTCCCAGGCCAAGGACGCGCTTGAGGCTTCGGGCGTCGGCATCGACTTCCGTGTCTACAACGGCATGGGCCACAGCTCCTCCCCTCAGGAGCTGCGCGACCTCAAGCAGTGGCTTACGCGCGTGCTGTCCGCATCTGACAACGCGTGCGTACTTTCTAGACCGCTTCCACGGCGAGGGATGAACCTGATGTACTGATTTACCATTGATCCTGTTTCTGTCCAGCCACTCCGAGCTGTAACCCTCGATGCTGGCGGCACCGTAACCCTCCAAATATACGCTAAACCAAACTCATCCTCAACCCCCTTATCTTTTTACCGTAAATCCCGCTATCCGCCTGAAACGCGAAAGATCCGCCGGCCGCGTGGACCGCCACGAGCCCAGTTAGTCCCCCGCGCCGCCATGGCCCCCAAGAAGCCCGCCGCGTCTAAAGACGCTGCCAACGCGTCCAAACCCGCCACCAACTCATCTAAGCCTGCCGCCAACGCGTCTAAGCCCGCCGTCAATGCGTCCAAGCCCGCCATTGCTGCTGCTCCCGCAGCTCCTGCTGTGCCGTCGTTCGACGACCTCACGCTGCCGCAGCTGCAGTCTAAACTCACGGAGATCACGGCACTGAAAGAAGCCAATGCGACGGTCGGTAAGACGCTGGACGAGAAACTCACGCGTGCGTTTAAGTCCCCACCCAAGCGTCCAACCATGACGATAGACCAGCTGACTGCTGAAATGGACAAGCTGGAGCATCGCCGCAACACCACGAGCATGTCGCTGAATGATGAAAAGTACATTTTACGCGAGCTGCAGTTGCTCAGCGAGCGCAAGAAGCAGGTGGAGGAGTTCAACGTGTTCCAGCAGTGGGTGGACACTACGAAAGCCGAGCGCAACGAACGGTTCGCGAAGAACCGCAGTTACGAAGTGATGCTTCAGCAGCTGAACAGCGGCGTGCGCAAGGCCGCGTTAGTCTCGGCGCTGAAGCTCACGCCCGGCGCGAAGATGGAGACGCTGGAGATGGTGATCCCCGAAGATAAAGTGGGTTCTGTCGTGGGCAAGGGCTTTGCGATGGCCCGTAAGATCGAGAGCGAGTGCGGCGTGCTGCTGGATATCGAGAACAAGTCTAACGTGATCAAGATCACGAGCGTGTCAGCAAACGTGCTGAAAGCCAAGCTGATGATCGAGAACATCACGCTGGCTACGACCTTCGCGCTGGGGCTCCACCCGGATACTATCAAGGTGCTGATGAGCCAGAAGGCCAAGAACCTGCAGGAGCTGGAGCAGAAGCTCGGGCTGAAGCTGGATATCGACAAGAGCGACGGCACGCTGACTACGCAGGCGGCGCCAGCCAAGGCCAAGGAGCTCCAGAAGGCGATTCGGGAGCTGGAAGAAGGCAAGGTGGAGATTCAGCTGCCTGCTGAAATCGTACCAAAGCTGATTGGCAAGAAAGGTGAGACCATCAACCAGCTGATGGAGGACACGGGCTGTCTGGTGGACATTGACAAGGTCACGAACGCCGTCAAGCTCATCGGCACGAAGGAGAGCGTGGACATGGCCAAGAAGTTTGTGTACGAGCTGATTGAGGACCAGTCCCAGCGCGAGCGCGAGTTTTCAGCAGATGACCGCGCGTTTTTCCCGAGCGATGACTACGCGGCGTTCAAGTTCCACTTTTTTGCTGAATTTCTCATGGGCAACAAGGGTCAGCAGCTGAAACTGCTGCGCACGGACGCGTCGGACGCCAAGATCAAGGTGTTCAAGGACGGCCAGAAGATCCACGTGATCGGCAACAAGACCCAGCTCAAGGCCATGGAGGAGGCTCTGCGCGAGCGGCTGCGCGAGTTCGAGAGCCACCACTGGCTGTTCGAAGTGCCGGATAACTATCTGCTGAGTCTGATCATCGGTAAGAAGGGCGCCAAGATCAAGCAGGTCGAAGAGGAGTGCCAAGTCAAGATCGAGATCCAGGGCGAGCACGTGTGTGTGCTGGGCGAGTCGCTTGCTGGCATTGAACAGGCCAAGACCAAGCTCATGGAGGTCGTGGACCAGAACCAGCGCTCAGTGTACGTGACGTCTCAGCATTTGATCAGCGTGCTGTTCAACAACAAGCGCACCAAGCTGAATGAGATTGAAAAGACCAGCGGCTGCAAGCTGAACGTGCCTGCCGGAGCGTCGGGCTTCTCGCAGGGCGGCGGCGGTGGCGTCAAAACCACGAGCACGGAGAAGGTCAAGATCACGCTCACAGGTACATTGGAGGCCATCACCGAAGCCAAGCAGCAGCTGGAGACGCTGGACGAGAGCCACATTGTGCGCTACCTGCCGCTGGACGACGACGAAGTGCCGACGGTGATCGGTAAAAAGGGCGAGACCATCTCAGAGCTGGAGAAGAAGAGCGGCGCGCGTCTCCGCGTGCTGCGTGAAGACAACTCTGGCGACAAGACGACTGGTGCTGCTTCAGCGCCTGCGGAGCTCGAGATGCTGGGCACCAAGGAGCAGCTTGCGGTCGTCCAGAAGCAGATTGATGAGCTGCTGCAGACCAAGAACCGCGAGATTTTGCAGCTGGATCCGTTCGCGACGGGCTGTCTGATCGGCAAGAAGGGCGAGCGCATCAAGACGATGCGCCAGGCCCACCCGGAGGCGAGTCTGGACGCGTTCCCGAACCGCGGACAGGTCCGTATCAAGGCCAACAACCCCGAGGCGCTCAAGGCCTGTGTGGACCACGTGCTCCAGGTGCTTCGTGACACGCTCGTGGTCGAGTCGGTCAAAGTCTCCACACCAGAGAAGCCAACGGCCAACTTTAACACGATCCTGGAAAAGAACCCGGCGGTCGCCATGCGTCTGCAGGAGCTGGAGGCGGAAGGCGGAGAGAACACCAAGGTGACGATCCAGGAAGACGGCAAGCTGGCCAAGATCCGCGGCCCAGCGATGGGTATCGGTGTTCTCAAGAGCTTTCTGGAGATGCTGGTCGCGATGGCCGACGACGCGCACTTTGTGGAGACCATCAAGCTGCCGACGTTCGCGTTTGGCTCGGTGTTGTTGGCCAAGGCAACGGTGAACGGCGGTGCTGAGACGGCCAAGCTGAACGACAACGCGCTGCGCATCGCCAAGCTGACGGGCTGTGAGATCCGCGTGAAGAAGCAGCAGAGTGCGGGCGCGGAGCACGGCGTCGTGGTGATCGAAGGCGCGAGTCCGGCCAAGGTGTACGACGCCAAGGACCAAGTGCAGAAGGTGCTGCACTTCTACCACAGCGACAGCATCCAGATGCTCGAGAACCTTCCGCAGAGTGCCGTGCCACGTCTGTACGAGCTGCTGCCGTCGCTCACGGCCAAGTACAAGGTCGTGTTCTCGCTGCCGACTAAGACGACGCTCAAGGTGTTCACGGACAGCAAGAACGCGACCAAGGAGGTCGTAGTGCTGCTGCGCAAGGAGCTCGAGGCCTGGAAGAAGCAGCACATTGAGCTGCCGATCCCAGCGTGGGTTGTGCCCGTGCTGGTGGGCAAGAACGGCGAGAACATCAAGAAGCTCGCGGCCGAGAGCAACAACGCCAAGCTGGATCTCAGTGCGCCGAGCGGCTCGGGCAAGGGCCAGCCGAACGACCGCGTGCTCACGGTCAGTGCGCGTGACGACGCGACAGTCAAGCTCGCGATTGCCAACGTCAAGGCGTTCATGCAGCTGCACCAGAACCGCACGTCGACGCTGGACGTGCTGAAGTCAAAGCTGGATCTTGTGCTCAGCGCCAAGAAGGAGGCGCCTGCGGGTGTGCAGTTCCACGTCGTCCACGCGACGGGAAAGGACGGCATCGTGCAGGTCGTGCTGTACGGCGGAGAGCACGAGGCGCGTGAGTCGGTGATCGAGAAGATGGAGCACCTGGTGGCCACGAGCGTGCTGGAGACGATCGCGCTGCCGCCGCAGGCCACGGGTTCCATCGTCGGCGCGCTGATTGGCAAGAGCGGCGCCAACATCCGTGCGCTGCAGAAGGAATTCCCGGAAGTGATGATCGACATCAAGCGTGAGGACAACTCGATTAGTCTGAAGGGCCCCAAGGACGCTGTGGCGTCGGTCAAGAACGTGATGGAGGACAAGGTGAACGAGCTGCTGCGACAGCAGGAGGCGTACGAGGAACGCAACCGCCAGTACGACGAGGAGCGCCGTCAGCAGCGACGAGGTCCTGCGCCTGCTGCTGCTGGAGCTGCGGCTGGTGGTGCAGACAACAGCAAGCCAGCGGAGCCGAAGGAGGAGGAGGAGGACGCCGAGTCCCAGGACGGAGCTGCTTCCGGCCTGAAGCCCTTCCAGCCGCGTGCGCCAGTGGGCGGGTCGGGTCTCGTGGACGAGTCCAAGCTCACCAAGAACCAGCGCCGCCGCCTGCGCAAGCGCGCGGAGAACGAGAAGAAGAGCGACGTGCTGTCGATGATCATGGGCGACGGCAAGCCGTCCACCCAGCCCACCACTGAGGACGATGGCAGCGGCTACTACCACTCGACCAGCGGCTACTCGCTGCGACTGTAAAGAAGGGAGGAGTGGTCGCGGGAGCGGCACGCCGCGAACAAAGTGGTCTCTCGCTTCTGCGACTGGCGAAACGTGTGGGCATCCAGCGAGGACAAGGGAAGGGCGTGCTGTTGCGTTCTGTAGCTAGCGGATATTTTGTGAATAAATTCAAAGTCTCAGACACGTCGGGGCTCTCCGCTCCTGTGAGAGTCGTCTCGAACAACCTACTTGAACGGCGTCTTGCCCTTGTTGAGGCGTGCGAGCGTTGCTGCGGCCGTCGCCGAACCTACAGTCGCCATAACACTCGTACTACTAGCGACACGAGCCACTGCAGACACTGCCATTGTCGCTGACGGTAGCGACGTGTGGCTAGCAATCGCCTTCTTGAGACTGCTGGACGCCGTCTCACGTCGCAGCTTGACCATGGGCGTGGCCTTGGTCACAGTCACGCGTCGTGGCGCCAGCGTCGTCACCGTCGCAGCCGCAGCCGCCGACCCGACCATCGTCGCCGTCGTCACGCGCCGCTTGGCCTTGTCTCCTCCTGTTGTTGTTGGCAGCGTACTGTGAGACCGCGGCTTGGAGCCGTTGCGGTGGCCCTGCACACGGCTCTTGACCACCGCACGGGTCTTGTGCGCGGCCTTCAGAGGCGCAGGCGGCGGCATGGACACTGAGCTGGTCTCCGTCACTGCCACCAGTTCATGAGGACGGATCACCACGTCGGTGAGCTCGTCCGCGTTCACGACCGTGCTGGTCTGGCGGCGTGGACTAGCAGCTCTGCTTCCTCGCGCAGTGCTCTCTTCCAGTGCGTACGGATCACTACCACGGAGCGACGCGCGTGGTGAGACCGTGGTAACGGCTGGTGTAGGCTGGTAGAACGTCGTGGTGAACTTGGCCAGGTCTCCGTACCGGCGACTCATGCTCTCGTACTCTTTCTCCCACTTCTTGGGCCCGCCATCGTCTGCCTGAGCTCGTCTCTCCACTAGCTCCGACGATGAGAACGCCAGTGCCGCAGCCGAGCCTGTCTTGCCCACAAAGCCACCGCCGTCTGCCTGAGACTGCTGCGTGAATCGGTTGATAAATCCCTCCACAGACCGGTCGGTCGCGCCGTGGGTGCCCATACTCGCACTAGCGATCGACCCAACAGCGTTCCGCAGGTTGAACATCCACCGCGTGGCCTGGGCACAGCGACTGTCCAGTTGTGGAGGTGTCGGGGCTCCAGAAGCCGCGTTTGTAGCCGTAGAAACGACGCCTGGCAGCGCTGCGATGCCCAGGAACTTGGCGTTGGCCTTGATCGTGTCTTGCAGCAACACGGTCAGCTTGGAGCTGTGGTACCGCACAAACGCCCCGCCTGTGGACGCCGAGGAAGAAGAAGAGGAAGATGAAGAAGAGCCACCGCCGTCAGCACGCACATCCGCTAGCGTCGTGAGCAGCGCCTCCACGCCGTTCTCCATCGCGACGTGGGCTTTCACTTTGCTGCGGTCCTCCCACTCAGCAATAGCTGCGGCTTCGCTGGTCTCTGGAGGTCCAGTCGCCAGCTCCACGACCTGAAGCTTGGACTTGGTGGTCACTGGGCTTGCAAGCAGCAAGTTCTCGTGGGCCACACACACGGTGATCACCTTGTGGGTCAGAAACTTGTCCAGCAACTGCAGTTCGTGGGCGAGTTCCAGGTTCTCACAGCCTCCCCGCAGCACGAGCAGTGCTTCCTCTGCATTCTGGACCTCCAGTACCACGATCTTGCTCATGGACTGGGCCGTGGCGGATGTGTTAGTAGCCGCAGCGCCGTGTGGATCGAGACCCAGTAGGTCGTAAATGGCCTCGTTGTACACGCCCAAGAAGCTGATCGTGAGTTTGACGCGGTGGAAATGCGCGCCGTTCGCATGCAGCAACTCAAACAACTGCGTCAGCACGAGCTCCGGCACGGCCATCGTGCCAGCGGCTGGAGCTGACGCTGAAGCTGATGCTGACGCGTCGATTTTCAGCGGCAGCAGGCCGTCAAACGTCGTCACGCAGGCGTTGAAGCCGTCCAGCACACTCTGTAGCACGGGCGTGACGCTCTCGTAGTTGTTCCAGCAGCCTGCCCCTCTCGAGCGGTCGGAAAACACAGCGTCGCACTTGACCGTTAATGTGTCGCGGTCGGTCTCCCGCAGCAACAGCTCCGCAGTGCCGTAGTTGGCTCGCAGCGTCCGCTGCTGCCTACTAGCGGAGCCCACGACCTCTGCTGCTGAGACCGTGGACGACAGTGGATCCACCATGGCGAGGATCGAGTCCGCCGTAGATCCACCAGTCAAGGCCGCCACACCAGTCGCGACGTTGCGGATCTGGCACACAAGCAGCGCGTTGCGTCGCGCCCGCCAGAGCTGCTCGTGGAGATGGCGCCGTGTGAGCTCAGCGTTCACGAGCGCTAGTCGCAGTGGCTGGTGCTCCACGTGCACAATCTCCGCGTACCTTCTCGACCTCGCCACCAGTGAAAGCACCGGCGCCTGGAGGTTCTTGAGGAACGTCTTGAAGTCGGCCTGGATCGTCACCAGCGGCGCACGCACTGTAGCCAACGTGGACTTGATAGTCTTGATCAGCACGACGGAATCGCGCGCGATGTGGTGCACTTTGCGGCGGTAGATCGCGTGGCGTTGGATCATCGCGTTCTGGGCCTGCAGGTGGTCACGCGCATTCGTGCCGTACGCCTGGAAGGCCTTGGACTCGGCGGCCTTCGCTGCAACAGCGCCTTTCAAGTGGTTCGCTTGGTGCTGCAGCAAATCGCGTTCGTCGCGCAGCTTCTCCAGCTCGTGCTGCTGCTGCTCGTGCTTGGCGCGCAGCTCCTTCATCTTCTCCAGCATCGCGCGGTTCTCGCGCTCGCAGTGCTCGGTCTGCGCCTGGGCTTCGCTCCACTTGTCCATCAACGCCTTGAAGTGCGAGCCGCGCTTGCCGATCTCATTGTTCAAGTGGGCCACTTCGTCTCGTAGAAGCTGGCTTTCCTGGACCAGGATCGTGTGCTGCTGCTGCATGTCCTTGGACCGTTCTTCCGAGCGGCCCAGCGCGAAGCGGACGTCCGCCTCACTGGCTCTCAATGCCTTGAGCTCGTCGTGCTGCATGGAGATACACGCGTTCAGCTCCATCACTTCCATCGCTCGATGATGGGCCTCAGCCTGGGCCTTGTCCTTGTTCTTCTTGGCGTCCTGCAGCTCGCGCCACCAGAACTCGGCGTTGCCGTCACGTGGACTGGCCGGCACTCCGTCTTCATCCTCAGCGACGTGGTCGGGTCGCGTGGCGGCGTCCCAATCCCCAGAGCCACGGCGACGCGTCTGCTCTTTGGAGGTCTTGAGGTCCAGCACTTCTCGCTGGAGCTGCTCGATCTCGAGCATCAGCGACTGGTTCCGCTTCTCCACGTCGCTCCGCTTCGAGCGTTCGTCTTGGACTTGCGCTGTCATCTCTACAAGCAGTCGACCCAGTGACTCGGACGACGACGCCAGTGCTGCAGACGTTGACGCTGACCGCACCATAGCCTGAGCATCCACTGTGAGCGACGCGCGACCCACTTGGCTCGTAGGTTTTGCGTGCTCACCGCCGTCGTGAGCCAGTTCCTCTTCGCCTGGTGGCCACGCCGTTCGCTGTGCGCCTTCTTTTCGTGGGGAGTCCATTAGCAGCAGCACGGGCGCCCTCGTGGAGCCATTAGAGGCGTTAAGTATCGCGCGGTTCGCCATCACGTCGCTCTTCCTGGATGCTCTCCTCGCGTTTAGGAAGCCAGCGGTTGGAAAGCTTGTCCTCGGCTGACCGCCTTTTTAGCAAACACCATTTTCAATTATAGCTCCTCGTGATTCTGGGACCCCTCCAAAACCGCAAACACGACGACTCCAGTATGAGCACTTGGTCGTCTTCCTCGGCGAGTAGCGGTGGGCGTGGAGTGTCCAAGAGCGATGGCGGTGATACGCTCAAGCTGGGCGTCAAGGGCCGGCTGAGCAATCAAGAGATGGAGCAGCTCAAGCACAAGGTGCGTGGTCTCGTTGGATCTGGCTTGGTCGGCAAAGCCTCAAGCTATGATTGAACGTGGCAGCTCGCACAGGCGGTGGCCTACGACCATGTTCCTGAGACGAAGCTGACGGAGCGTCACGCCAAGCCGACGTCCAAACCCATGACGCGCGTGTATCGTAAGCTGGAACCGGAAAATAACGGCCACAAAGCCAGCTTCCGACCGAGTATCAAGCCCCAGGCGACTATCGAGTACGAGAAACGGTTCACGGAAGGCTCGTACGACTCGATGCGTATGCGTCCGGCGCCCAAGGGCATTGGAGCCTGTGCTAAGACGATTCTCCAGGACGAATATGTGACGCGGCCTCGTGAGATCAGCGTGATCCCCCGTAACAACCTGACTGAGGCGACGCAGGGCCCGCACATGACAGCAGACCAGAGCAAGACAGGCAAGCGCATCGGGCCGGCGGCCATCCCGCAAGTGTTCATTCTGTAGATGGAGAGCTACAGTAACACGTAAGTGCATGCACACACCGAAAAGCTCAACCTACCGGGTTCCTTTTTATGTGCAATCGGACGCCACGCCCAAAGGTTAGACTGGTTTAGGGCCCTGCGTTAGGCGCGGTCGGCGGCGGCACATACTTTAACCGTGTCATAGTGCCGCCCCAGCGCGCGTGCAAACCGTGCTCCTGGTTCTGCGCGCGCACCGCTTCCTTCAGTTCCTTCTTGCGTTCTTTCTTGCGGCGCGCCTCGCGCTGGCGCTTGGTTAGACCCTCGGCGTCCACCTTCTCGGCGTCCTCTCCGCCCGCCGCCGCGGCCGCAGCGCGGCGTTTCTTGGCCGCCAACTCGGCCGCACCCACGACCTGCCACCCGTCCTCACTGTCCTGTCCGTCGTCCTCCTCGGAACTCGAGTCTTCGTCGTTTCCCGCCGTCTCTGCTTCGTCGTCGGCTTCGCTTCGACCTGAGTCCACGGTTAGACGTGGTTCTAACCCCGTCTCAGCTCCTGGCGTAGTGCGTTTAGTCGTTCGCTGCGTGCGCTTCTCGCTCTCGCTCGCTGCCGCTGCTGCGTTCTTGATGCGTGCGTGGGGAACATGGTACTCCACCTCTCCGTCGTCATACTTGACGTGGTATTCCATACCTCGACGGACCTAGCCAACAACAGCACACAGATTATTTAGACGGTCGTAAAGTCTATCCCTCAACAAAGTCTAACGAAACGCACCTCGAGGATAGTCCCGGGGAACCAATCGCGACCGTCCTGGAACCGAGCCACCACTCGCTGTTCTGCCTGGAAGCGGACTAACCCCGGAGCATGCGTCGGAGCAGAAACCCCACCGAGCGCTTTAGGCTTGAAGCGGCGCTTGGCGAGGATCTGCTTGGCGGTTAGTCCGGCATCTTCATCGTCACTGTCCTCATCGCTGTCGCTCGCGGGGGCGCTGGACGCCGCCGATTCCACTGCAACAGGCTTCGCAGGTTGCTTCTCTTCCTCTA
The DNA here is from genome assembly GCA_023337615.1 of Pythium brachiatum. Lineage (NCBI taxonomy): Eukaryota > Oomycota > Peronosporomycetes > Pythiales > Pythiaceae > Pythium > Pythium brachiatum. The sequence continues at coordinate 3,208 of JAADXI010000851.1, read as the reverse complement.
GCGGCTCCGAATCCGCTTTCTTCTTCTTGGTTTTCTTCTTTTTCGATTTCTTTTTGTCCGTCGTGGCGGCCGCGGTACGCTTTGTGGTGGTCGCGGGCGACTGCAGCCAGCGCCATGCGACGGCCGATAGTAGCAGCAGCACGGCGGCTGCTACCAGTCGCGTCATGATGGAGAAGTCGGCCATGTCAGACGCGCGATGGATCTCGTGCTTCAACGTAGACGCCGCCTGAGTTGGTGCAGTGATCTTCGTGATTCCGCGTTGGCGATGGGGGTCGGCGACATCATCTAAAGAGTTCCTCATACAAGGGACGTTCGGGATATCACGCCACAGAACGAGGGACTGAACTCACTCTCGTTCTATTGGCTGAAACTATAACTGGATCTGAGTCTGAGTAGGATCACTCAAATTCAAATTTTCTGTTCTTTGACCCGAAGAACACGTGGATCCGAAATTCAGGATGGCTTTCTTTTGTTCCGACCTCGCAGCCGAAATGGGTGGATTGCACAGGTGTGGATTGCCTCCGAGTTAGCGGATTCCACAGCAGGAATCCCATAACTTGGGGATTCAAGCTGCATTTAGATTCCATGTTGGGCCGATGAAAGATTCTAGGTCCAGTACTGTAGCCTCGTCTTGAGGATCTCGGCTAAGCGCTGTTGGACTGACTGTGAACACGACTGCAGCCTTGTTGCAATGTCCTCTCAGACGAACAGAGCACCGTCGTTACGGTCACTGACATGAAGACCAAGGACACCCATCTTCGTGCTTGCCACCCATCTGGCGCGAGTCAGATTCGCGAGACTGGCAGAGCCGGAGCGTGTGAGTGATCTTCTTGTGCGAGTCGCACAGTGCGACCTCTGTCAAGAAGCCGAGCCACTCGCACCGAGTCTGCGTACGTTTCGTTGAGGACGGCCTCATGGATTATCAGGTCGAGGAGCTCTCGTCACCAATCTGCAAGAGGCCGCTTCTTTGAGTTTTTGCATTCAAGTGCTGCTGACGCTGCTGAGAAATCCACTTACCCACGGTGGCACTGCATGAAAGACCTCAAGTCTTGAGTCAAGTTGGGGGGGGGAGCTGCAAGTATCGATACCAGTCCGTCGTGGCGAGGCTCCTTCCCGCGCTAAACTTAGCTGTCAAATGAAGTGTCAATTCCAGTGTCGACGTGGACTGATGCAAATGGAGCGGTGCGATCTCCGGACTGGTTTCGTTTGGTTGCCGCTGGCCCAAGATCGCACGAGCCGCGATCTTTTTGTGCCAATCATGCACAGGCCGTATCTTTTGGCCGAAAGCGACTGTTCACTTGGCCAAGCCACGACCGCACAAGCCTTCCCAAAGGGTCGGCACAGACGAGAGTGACCAGGGGACAAGGCGCCATGATCAGCATCAATATCTTGTGAAACATGTGCAACGCTCGGCAGGATACCTGTCTGTCAGCCCAAATTCCAGAGCCTGGACTCCAGACGCGAAGCCAGATCTCCATGTTGAAGTGCCGCTCGACCTCACCCATACTGTGCAGCACGTTGTTGATAGAGAGAGCTCACACAGGAAATGAATAGGCCTTCCAGCCTGGAAGCTGGCTGACTGTGGATGAGAACGGACTGGACGAACTGGGCTCTGGTGATCAGCGCCGCGCGTCTGAGTCTGTCCGCGCAGAGACTGGAGGTGTCGCCGAGACGGTGGCACTTGCTTGACGATGGCAGTGGCAGCCTCATCACCGGCGGGGATTCCCCGTCGCCATCTTCTGGGCAGAAAGATCCAAGTCAAGAAGACGTTCTTCCCTTTCTCAGATATTCCAGGAGCCTCCAGCATCCAGATTTCTGTGCTGGACTGGACTGATCTTGAGAAAGCAAACAAACAGCGTTTAGCCCTGGGTTTTCACAGAACTTGGAACCAATTGCAGCACCACATCACGAAACTTGGAACTGACTGGACCAATCAGCACGGAGTGCTGGACAAAAACTCGCGCCTGATTGGCAAACCACATGGGTGCACTTTCACTTGCAACAGACTCTCAGACAGTGGGATGCTAAGTAACCAGCAACCCATGCATAGAAAAGCCGGCGTCTCTTCTTCCTCAGCCTCCGGTGGCGAGAGGCCGGGCACCAGCCAACGAGTTGAGCCACGAAAAGCAAGAGAGAAAGAAAACAAACCCAACCAAAATCCGAGAGGTTGATGTGAGAGGAGCGTCGAAAGAGGGGCGATCTGATCCTGGCAGCTCCTGGGGCTGTGCAGAAATCGGGGAGCAGTCGCGATCACTAATCCGCGAGGGAGTGTGTGGGTGAGCAGTGAGCACAGACTGCAGACCGCGCCCACAATCGCAGGAAGCTTGACTGGTTTGGTGCGGTGCATGCAAGCGCGGATTTTCACGGATCGGATCCTGAGCCCCACATCATACAGATAGCGGTCCGTACGGTACAGTACACGAGTACCCAAGTCACGCCTCATCACGCATTTCAACCGGAACAATTTGCAGCTTTCCATCTGAACTGTGTGGCTCCGAGAAAGAGAACAAAAGCAAACAAAAAAAGAAAGCTGTGCCGCGCGAAGAAACCCAACGAGTCGGCGCGTTCGATAAATCCCAACGCTGTAGATCCAGAGTCTGGACAGGTCACCCTCTCTTTCCATTCACACAGACGCTTGGTGGGATCCTGAAGGTTAGTCCACGCTGTCCAGCCCCAAGCACTAAAGCGAGCGACGCGGAGAACAATTCTGCGAGAGAACCGATATCTGAGTGCGCAGAGAACCGCAATTCCACCCCAAGAGAACCCGGAAATTGTCATGTTCAGCGACATCGAGCGGTCCCCGTCCTGGCATTCGCCGGCGTTGACGGCGTTGCCGCCTCCTTCTTCTCACGCAGCCGAGTTCCAGAACCCACATTCGCATCCACATCCACATCTACATCCGAACCAGCAGCCTCCGCAGTACACGCCATCGTCCAGTAGCCGTCCGCCCGTGCAGTCCGGTTGGTTCCCCCTTCAAGACGCCACGCAGAACGATCCGTCCATGACCCGAAGCCACGACATGTATAGCGATGCGATGCTGCCTCCGCCAGCGCCCAGACAGCCCATGCAGCAGCAGTGGGGTCCGCCAGAGGCGTCTGCGTACTTGGATCCTCGTCAGCCAGGAGGACATCCCCACCACCATCGACCTCAGCCCGACGCCAGTGGGTACTCGCCCATGTACAGCCAAGGATACCACACGCCGCAGGAT